>JALPQI010002287.1:0-108390 GCA_025490895.1 Thaumatotibia leucotreta
AGCTGGCGTGTTTGACAAATTAGTTATTTTGTCAAATTATTGTTACTTGAGTTACTAATAACCTGTCACACACCGTATATATAGGTCATACTAGGCAACTTTTAATATGTCTGCAACCGCGAAAACGCGATAAAAAAATAAAAACTTTCCCATACAAAATGTCGAGCTCACGTAACCAGTACCTATACCGTATGCCTTTTTTTGGCATTTTCGGGGTTGTTATATTAGAAATCGCTATGTCACTATGACTTATACATACGGTGTATGCGAGATTATTAATGACTCATGAAACACCGTGTGTAAGTAGTCTTACTATTTAAAACTCAAATCAAAATATGTAATGAGTCGATTGCAAAAAAAATTGTACCATAATCAAAACAAAAATCACGATCGCATCAATTGGCTAGAAGGTATGAATATTATATTTTTCCCTGATAGCCGGCGTCTTCAGGTTTAAGAAAATGCGGCTTTTTATGTTTATTTCCTATAAAATTTTAATAATCTTTTTTTAAGTGAGCTAGGCGACATTTGTGCAGTTTTATAGACGAATAGAGCCTAATACGTTCGTCCGCAATCGGTATAATGAAAAAAAAAACCTGTTTACGACAATGTCACTCGTGTCATTCATTCATTTTTTTTCTATTTCATTGTACCTGTTGCGGACGAAAGCATTAGGCTCTGTTCATCCATAAAATTGCATAAATCTCATCTCACTGACTTTAAAAAGATTGTGAACAAATTATACGACGTAAAAATAAAAGTGCCGCATTTTCTTGAACCTTAAGACGACAGCTATCAAGGAAAAATATAATATTCGTACCTTCAGAAAACTATACATAGCCAATTGTGTTACGAAAGTTAGTCATACAAACTATGTGGTATACTCTGTCCAAAAACCTTGGGCAGTAGTAAAATGTGGAAAATTTAAAACATATAGGTTCGTATTGTAGATCGCTCATCGAAAATTTGAATTCGTTACCCATTTTCAGTGCCAAAAGCTGTTACACAAAGGCCATAGTCGGATTTTCATAGTAAGTCAGCCTTTAAATCAACCAGACTCTAGTATTTTTTTGTGAGTACCTCTTATGGTGAAGAATATTTCTGCTGAGTATCAACGTCCTATCGGTGACAGTTTTTGACTTATGATTTTTTTTAGTTTTTTCTTTAATGTGTTGTATCTCAGGATGTATAAAGATAAAGATAAAGATAAAGATATTTTATTTGCTAAGGACACACAGATATACAAGTACAGATAGTAGGTACAACACGGTTTCGGAAGCAGGTATCCTGTCGTCATCCGACATGCAAATTATGTACAGAAATACAAACTACCTATATTTATCATTAAAATTAATACATTTACTTTAAATTGGTAATTATATGATATTACTATTATCATTAATCATTAAGGATTTCAATTCATTAATTATACATTTTGTTTCCTTTCTGGTATGCAGAAATTTGACAAGAAACTATCCAATTTATATAAACAATAGCCCAAAATTATTTTTAAAATTATTAAAATTCAAATTACACATTTATTATTACATATTTATTACATTTAAAAAAAAAAAAATAAAAGCGAATTGCTTCAAATTTTGAAATAATGTTCTTTATTTAGATATGCATCGAATTTAAAAAAATGAATATCGATTGTCGTATAAAAAAAAGAAAATAAAAGACCAAAAAATTTTTCATATTTTTTTTTGTGTACGTATGAAGTAGTGACACCTCTATTTTCTTTTTCTAATTATAGACCATACATTGGCCTACTAGTTGCCTAAGTAACAAAATTTTCCAAGCGGTACTTCTTACCAATAATCGGCAATATGTGTGGTCAAGTTCTGCATTCAATCGGTGTTTTTCAATGTAGTATACAAACTCTTCATTTATATTTGAGTTTTCTTATCAGGTTATCTTATTTAAGAGTAAATGCTAATGACAACTTAATGTCATCATGATGCAAGCTGTTTATTTCATTATTAATCGGCCGTTTATTATTAATTTTATTTGATATATATATATATTCATTAAAAATATATTATTTTTAATTAAATATATATATTATTTATGAGATATTCATTAAAAATATATTATTTTTAATGAATATCTCATAAATAATATCGAATTACGCTAGTTAAAATAATAAACGGCCGATTAATAATGAAATAAACAGCTTGCATCATGATGACATTAAGTTGTCATTAGCATTTACTCTTAAATAAGATAACCTGATAAGAAAACTCAAATATAAATGAAGAGTTTGTATACTACATTGAAAAACACCGATTGAATGCAGAACTTGACCACACATATTGCCGATTTTTGGTAAGAAGTACCGCTTGGAAAATTTTGATACTTAGGCATCTAGTAGGCCAATGTATGGTCTATAATTAGAAAAAGAAAATAGAGGTGTCACTACTTCATAGGTACACAAAAAAAAATATGAAAATTTTTTTGGTCTTTTTTTTCTTTTTTTTATACGACAATCGATATTCATTTTTTTAAATTCGATGCATATCTAAATAAAGAACATTATTTCAAAATTTGAAGCAATTCGCTTTTATACATCCTGAGATACAACACATTAAAGAAAAAACTAAAAAAAATCATAAGTCAAAAACTGTCACCGATAGGACGTTGATACTCAGCAGAAATATTCATCACCATAAGAGGTACTCACAAAAAAATACTAGAGTCTGGTTGATTTAAAGGCTGACTTACTATGAAAATCCGACTATGGCCTTTGACTTCGTAACACAAAAATTATGAAGTTTAATGTAGTTTTCATTAAAGGCCTTCGAGCCCCAGCGTCGTCATCATCATATGATAACGGAAGTAAATAAGCACTTCAAATGCCTGATTTGATGGGTGAATATCGTCGGTTAACAAGCAAAACTCACTAAGTAACAAATACCTACTTGAAATAAAGCTCGTATCTCAGTTCTGACTTCTGACTTAACCCTTCGTCTGTGTTTGATAAGGATCCGTACAATAGATATTGAAATCAAATCAATTCATAATTAGAATTCAAAATCCATTGTACTGATCCTTAGCAACCACAGACGACGGGTTAATACTGACATAAGAGGTTGCTAAGAGTAGTGACAGTTTTATAGTGAGTTTTGCTTGTCAGCCGACGATATGTACTTTTTCTGCAATCGCCCCTAATAAATAGATCCGCCACAGGCTTAGTCACACTACAATCAATGATAAAATCCGCCACAGGCTTCGTAAATATTACATTATATCACAAGTAATTACAAAAGGCCCCCCCGGGTCACATCTGGTCCAAAGGTCCCCATGACACTAGCAGCATTTCCACGCTGAATCGCTAGGGATATTTGCTGGACCAGGTACGACCCGGAGCGAGGATCGCAGCCCCTATCCCTAAGTCGGCGACCCAAGTCTCTGATGAAATCTTTTGCCTCCGCACCCCATGATCCTGCAGTCTCCACCGCAACTGGTATAAAATCATACGTTGGTTCCAAGGCAGAATACTTCGAATGCTTTTGCCTAGCTGCGTATTCTGCAGCCGATCCAGCAGACCTTGTGGTATGGCTCAGGTGGGATGGGGCAAAAGTACTGACGCAAGTAGCGTCCCACAAGAGGCACCGACCCTTCTGCCAAGGAACCAACGTAAGACCATCTGGCCGTTTGCCATCATTCCGGCACAACCCTGGAGGCTCCAGGACACAGGGAACGTTGGCCGTGCCTAATAAATTAATTTAATTTGTACCACAATAACTAGTTATTGTTAATTGCGGCATGGCAGCTTGCGAGTTGATAGCGAGTTCCTATGTATAACGTTGGTGGATGTTGACCAAGGACTGGGCGCAGCTGGTGCAGAGTTTGGTGGAGTCCGGCTGGACGGCGACCGTCCAGGTCGCGGAAAATGTACGACACACACGAACACACAGCTACTGATGTCACAACTTAGCTAATCCGGCAGGATATACAAGGCACAAAAAAATTACGAACAGTTAAAAAAAATCTTTTAAATATTAATGTCATATACCAAAGAAATAATATCGAAGTTTTTCGACGCCGGAGGTGGGATTTGAACCCACATCCTCAGCTTTCGCGGATGATGCCTTTGCCTAAACCACTCGACCACTCTAGCCACAACTAAGTTACAATTTTGCTTACACAATTATTCGATATATGTATTAAATACGAGTAAGTACAGATGTAGAGCAAAATCCTTTCTCTTCAGCTTTTCACGGAAACGCCCGAATTAATCTCCCTGTCTCAATTCTATGGCTTCAATGCTATGTATACTGAAGTTCATTGTGACAGCAGTATGAATTCGGATGTTTCCGTAAAAAGCCGAAGAGAAAGGATTTTGCACTACATCTGTACTCGGAATAAAATATGTTTACACTTACACATGAATGTTATAATGTGTAATTAATTATAATCGGCCAGCTAATACTAGGTAGCCAGTACCAGGTTGTAATCATAATATATATCAAAGGTGCTAAAGAGCTAGAGAAATATACGAAAACTAGGGACCCGCCCCGGCTTCGCACGGGTAAAATACTGATACAAAAACCTTCCTCCTTGAATCACTCTATTTAAAAAAAAAACGTTTTTAAAGATGTAAGCATAGAGACAGACAGCGACATCGACTTTGTTTTATACTATGTAGTAGTAAATAAATAAGAAAATAAAATTATTTCAATGTCATCGTCAGTGACGCAACGTTATCGCATTTATTCATGCCAAGTTGAACTTTGCGGAGTCTGCAACCATCTTTGGTATCCAATGGGCCATGGACTCTCGGTTATCGTATAAAGCTGCTAACGTTGAGATATAATATGTAAGATAAAGAACGGTATGATTTTATTGTCCTTTAACGGGGCTATACAAAATCCTAATACAATCTGCTGATGCTGCTGTGAGTGTATTTGCCGCGTTAATAAAACCATCTCGTCTTAATCGACTGTACCAATACCTTAGATACGGTTACCATTTTAGTTACGTTGGTGTGAAAATAATTGGTAGGATCTACTCTACTTTTCAGTTGTGACATCAGTATCCATATTTTATGAACCAAACTTATATATTCATAGAAAATGTGCATAAACAGAGTAAGTTGTATATGAAGCGTTTTTAAAGTATGCTATTTATTTTTCTTTGAAAGTCAATACATACCTACCTCAAAGCCGGCATAGTAATCATATTTATTTATTGTAATACGATGCCAAAGATTACGTGAAGTTAATATTGTTTTAGCATACTACGCTTCTACTTACTGCTTTAAAGGCATTATTTAATATGTGGTCATTTCCTGTACTACACAGTCATTACATATTACTATTATCAGGTCGATATTATTTTTATGCAATAAGTTTTACAGCTTATATACTAACAGAGAACGATGAATAACTAGAATTATCATGATGAAAATTCATTATTTTGACGGATAATAGTGATACAATGACTAAATCTTTTACACAATTTCTAGCTTCAGTAAATATCTCGATATTGTACATTCCACATTCGGCATGCTATGCAGTCTAATTTTATTTATTTGCATTTATATACCTCTCTTGGTTCGAAGAATGTATTTACTTCTAGGTAGAAATGTATCACTTCCAGTTAGCATTGATTATTTATAATTGAGTAAACCTCTAAGCTTAAGTAGTTGTAAGGCAGGATACACTCTCATGGTAGACGCATGGATACTAAGTATTGTAGAAGATGGATTCCAAACAAGCATGCAGCACGTTTAGTCTGCGGTTTCAATGAGTCGAAGGCATCGAACAGTGCGGAGACATGTAACAATCGACCGATCACGATAAATCGCTCAACAATAGATTGATCGGTCATGTTTGCGGGTCTTCGTATGGTTAACTTTCGTTTTAATGAGACCGGAGCTTTACACAGGCACCCATGTTGAATTTGATAGTTCGTCGTTGTGATCATAAGAACGCTTAGCATTCGTTCTATACAAGTTTATAAACAGTTTTGTGGATCTAGTTTATTAGTTTTATTACGCACAGTGACATGTGATGTCAAATCCTTCTTGTAGTTACATGTAATTTGTATATTAGGTACTGGCACCACCGCGAGCAAATAAGCGACAAGTTTATCGGCTATAGAACCGAATAAATGCTCCTGTGGAAATAAAAGACAGCGATATTTATAGTTCACACCTGAGCGAGTAATAAACATCGCCGTGTCTCTTTTATTTGCACGGGAGTGCTTATCTTTGTGTTTCTATAGCTGATAGCTCATGGCTTATTTGCTGACGGTGGGACCTGTGCCTAAGGTTGGAGTATTCGTCGTCTTTTTTAAGCATAGCTCGATACATGTATAATCAAAATACAGAGAAATCAGAAGACGCCGTGTTTTTCAATCTTTAGCTTATACATATTTAAACTTCGTTTTTAAATCCTGTCATGGTAGATAGTGGTTCCGTCATGTCCTTTATTTTTTCAGGGTTTGCTGCATTATCGTATTTTTATTTCTGCTTGCTATCCTTTTATGTCTTGATCTAGTTTATTAATGTGTCGTTTTGATCACCAGCTGGACTCGCCAGTGTCGAGTTACAACGCGACGTATATCAACCACAGTTCACCGCAGACAACGAATTCACAACACACGTATCCACAGGTAAATCATCTTTTTAATGAATAAATTATATTTTCTACAATAGATGCATACCTCATAGTTGCGAGGTATAGACTTGTAAATATTTTAGTACTCATTCTTGTATCCGCGGGACTTTCATTTTACACACTCAATTATTATATATTTACTACACATTCAGTTTTATTGCTTCTTTATTTTCTCTATTAACCTGTTATCTGCGTATGAAAATTGTAATATTAAGTCAGTCAGTTCAAAATGTTCAAATAAAAGTCGCGAAACTGCGGCGCGCGAACTGTTATTAGTCACATGAAAAGCCAGTTTTCTTATACTTACGAAAATGGTGAGAAAGTCCTGGGCAATAATGTGGCGCACTAAACCCATCTGTCTTCGTCACAGTAATAAAAAAATGTGGCAGAAAGAGAAAACTTTGTCAGAAAAAGAAACTTGGCCTCTTGCCTACGCATTCTGTAGGCTTAGCACAGGGTCGGTGCGACAATATATCGTCGCGAGATAGACTATCCATCCCTCTTTTATTCATGTAAGTGGTAAAATATGGAATATCTATCACGCGGCGACATACTGACATACCAATCATGTGCTAAGCGTACTGGGCTGTTAAGACGAGCCTTTTGTTGTGTTGGTGACCGTGCACGCCGTAATACGATCGGCACACTATCGGCCACGCAGTGCAGATGGCACTGCGATTTATCTGGCAATCTTACTGATGATGTTCTACCTATTTCCAGTCGCCCGGCAACTGTGGCGCGAACGGGTCGGGCAGTGCAAGCAGTACGGGCGTGACGCGAGCGCGGGACCCCGTGCCCGGCGGCGGCTACCTGCCGCGCCTCGCCTCCCCCGCGCCCGCCACCCCGCCCAGCATACCCGACATCATCCTCACAGGTGAGCACACACTACCCGACATCATCCTCACAGGTGAGCACACACTACCCGACATCATCCTCACAGGTGAGCACACACTACCCGACATCATCCTCACAGGTGAGCACACACTACCCGACATCATCCTCACAGGTGAGCACACACTACCCGACATCATCCTCACAGGTGAGCACACACTACCCGACATCATCCTCACAGGTGAGCACACACTACCCGACATCATCCTCACAGGTGAGCACACGCTACCCGACATCATCCTCACAGGTGAGCACACGCTACCCGACATCATCCTCACAGGTGAGCACACACTACCCGACATCATCCTCACAGGTGAGCACACACTACCCGACATCATCCTCACAGGTGAGCACACACTACCCGACATCATCCTCACAGGTGAGCACACACTACCCGACATCATCCTCACAGGTGAGCACACACTACCCGACATCATCCTCACAGGTGAGCACACACTACCCGACATCATCCTCACAGGTGAGCACACACTACCCGACATCATCCTCACAGGTGAGCACACACTACCCGACATCATCCTCACAGGTGAGCACACGCTACCCGACATCATCCTCACAGGTGAGCACACGCTACCCGACATCATCCTCACAGGTGAGCACACACTACCCGACATCATCCTCACAGGTGAGCACACGCTACCCGACATCATCCTCACAGGTGAGCACACACTACCCGACATCATCCTCACAGGTGAGCACACACTACCCGACATCATCCTCACAGGTGAGCACACACTACACGACATCATCCTCACAGGTGAGCACACACTACCCGACATCATCCTCACAGGTGAGCACACACTACCCGACATCATCCTCACAGGTGAGCACACACTACCCGACATCATCCTCACAGGTGAGCACACACTACCCGACATCATCCTCACAGGTGAGCACACACTACCCGACATCATCCTCACAGGTGAGCACACACTACCCGACATCATCCTCACAGCTGAGCACACACTATCCGACATCATCCTCACAGGTGAGCACACACTACCCGACATCATCCACACAATTGAGCACACGCCACCCGACATCATCCACCCAGGTGAGCACACGCTACCCGACATCATCCACTCAGGTGAGCACACACCAGCCGACATCATTCACACAATTGAGCACACACTACCCGACATCATCCACACAATTGAGCATACACTACCCGACATCATCCACACAATTGAGCCACACCATCCGACATCATCCACTCAGGTGAGCACACACTACCCGACATCATCCACACAATTGAGCACACGCCACCCGACATCATCCACCCAGGTGAGCACACGCTACCCGACATCATCCGCACAGGTAAGCACGCACGTAATAGTAGCCACCACATTCTGGCGTTAATTTATTTAAAAAAAGCGATTACTTCATTCAGTTGTCTTGTTATTTACAACCGGTGGGTTTACTAATGTTTGGCAAATAATTTTTCCCAAAGTATCACATCGCAAACTATTTTTCCCAAATTTTCATTTGGCAAAAATTCAATTGTCAAAACTACTTATCGCAATTTTACAGTTAGCAAGCCTTTTTGTTAGCAAGCGATTGTTTAGCAAAGAATTACTTGGTCGTTTTTATTTTCCCAAAATATTTTTTGGCAAATGCATCGTTTTGCGTAACATACTAATCCCAAAATATTGTATGGCATAAGATTTATACCGCATATACAATATTACATCGCAACCAATTTTTCGCATAAAGTCATTTTGCCGAAAGATCATATTCCAATTGAATCTTATGAAATTGTTTTATTTCCCAACTAAATGGTTGGAAATTCTATTTTTGGGCTTGGTTTTTAATTGGAACTTTTTATAATGCATATTTTCATGTAGTTGATGGTTTAGCTGGCATTTAGTTAACTAAATAATTACCAATGTTTTTGGGTATAGTTTGAGGCGAATTTTATATAGGTATGTTTATGTTTTTTTTTAATAAAAGCTCACACGGGGTTTTATATTATGTTGATGAACAATTAAAAGTCTGGTTCTAAACAGTAATTTAGATGAAACTGATGAGGGAACGCAATGCCGAGGAAATAACAACAGTCGGTTCTGGCTGTATGGTCGCAGTTTCACCTAACACTCCTCCTCGCTTCGCTCGTCGTCATACCTAACGGTGGCTCTGGGATAGTTTTTTTATGAAAATGAAAATAAAAATATAGTTTTTTTATCCGTGGTTTTGTGTGCCTTCTTAGTACCTACCAATAAAAAATATGAATAGTGATCATTATGATGGATTTTATTTTCTCACTTCATTCATTATCATACCAAATATTCATGAAATACGTTTTTTGTTCCAGGCAAGTTCAATTTAAGGGTTGTGCAAAAAAGTACTAAATTCCTGTATAGACCCACGAACTTTAAAATAATATTATCATTTGCCAGGCTTTTGCTAGAAGTAGAGCTTGCGAAGTATCAAATTTGGGAAATTTTGTTTTGGATTTTAACTTATGACAAAATAAAACATTTGCTTAATAAGCATTTGCTTAATAAAATCTTGACGAAGTGAAACTTTGCAAAATAATAATTTGACCAAATGAATAAAATGAGAAATGTAACTTTGCTAAAGATTTGTTTGGGAAATGAGACTATTGCGATAAGTTATTTGGGAAGTCATATTTGGGAAACATAATTTGCCAAATGGCAGTACACCCAACCGGTGTCTAAGGATAGTGGGGGTGGGGACCACCACAAAGTTCAATCGCCTTTGATCTCTAATTGTTAAATGTTATACTAATCGTTTCCATGTTTGAGTGCAAGTAGACGACATCGGTTGTTTGCCGAGCCAGTTTCGTATGATATAATTAGCAAAGACTAGTTACG
Organism: Thaumatotibia leucotreta; assembly: GCA_025490895.1. Taxonomy (NCBI): domain Eukaryota; kingdom Metazoa; phylum Arthropoda; class Insecta; order Lepidoptera; family Tortricidae; genus Thaumatotibia; species Thaumatotibia leucotreta. The sequence continues at coordinate 10,370 of JALPQI010002287.1, forward strand.
TGCATTCTCCACACGCTAGGTGCATGAACCGGGCGAACATAATCACGTAATGCAGACCACTCGTTCGCAGACTACTCTGAGGAGGCGGCGCTGCGAGCCGAGCTCGACCTGGACGACCTCACACTACTCGACCAGCCGGCCGACTTGTTGCCCGACTCGGCCGTCGAGCACGAACTCTTCGACCGCTTGTAGTTGTCGACCCACACACTCCCACTTCATGACAATTGCTATCGTTTCAAGTCTGACTTAGTGACGTAGACGGTTTAGCGTAGTGCGGACGGCACATTCCTGGGTGAGTGCGTGTTTACGTTTTTAAATTTTACTCAAGTTTCATATTCGGGTTAGGTGTAATGTAGCCTGTAGATTTTTTTATTAAATATCGATCGCTCTATCGATTCTTGTACAGCGTGGAGTAATTATTTTTAAATAAGTATTGTGAATATTTACTCGAATATCATTAGGGAATTTTGATTCGGACGCGGAGATTACGTTTGTATAAATGACCGCTTCGGTCGTCTCCGTATACATAAATTTGAAAGTGTTCACTTTATTAAAATTGCATTTAAATCGCTAATGTTGCATGCTAGGGTATCAGCGAACGGCCAAGAGTAGTAAAAAATGACTGCTGTATTTTTTAATGAGAAAGCTAAATCTCTTTTGATCTTGGTAAAGCATTATCATTCAACGATTGCTCAAGCGTTGACTGACCTATTTGGAACTATCGAGACGCCGATATAAGCATTTAAACATTTACCCCAAAGCATGACTTTTGTAATATACATTCATTATTCAGCACCACATTTTAGTAATATACATGTGCCCCAATTCCCGTAATTATATTCAATGGTTGTATTAAAATTATGTCGCTACTACTGTCACACTTTGTGACTGATCATAGCCACTTGATGAAGTGCTTCTGTAGGCTTAGAACATGAGATAGACTGTCCGTCTCTTTTTTATTAATATACTTAGTAAAAGACGGGAGGTCTATCTCTCACTGACGTACTATCATGTGCTAGGCCTACTGATGTACATACGCCAACACAATTAGATACCATTCGTGAGCTTTATTACAATGGTTATAAGCTACACGAATTGTCAGCTGTGTTAACGAGTGTATATAGTAGCGACTATATTTCACGGCTCGAAATTGAGGAAAGCTTTGTCATGACAAACTATAATGTCTTTGTTAATGAATGATGACAGCTTAAACACACTGAACACGCTTTAAGTGCAATGTAAGTAGATTTTTTACATTTGTCCGCTTGACTGTACATATAATTGGCACTATGTGCCCTAGTTATACTTGTGGTTGTGTTCTTGTTTTTATGTATTTTTTATTTGTCATACAGTTGTAATGTTACCTATTGTGCTGACACTTGTCATGACGAGGTTTCTGCCTAGATGCCAATCGCCGTAACGGTGACATCAACGTTTATTACGTTACTGTCCTCGCAATACTATTATCAAACCGCGATTAGAATGGGATTGGAAAGTACTGTTGACACGATAGCGTATAAGTCAATCTGGGATATATTCCTTGTTATAGCACTTATATTCATAGTTTAAGTGCAGAGACTTATAGAAAATAGATTAATTAATCACTTACTACATCTATAAACAACTCTTTTCTTTGTAAATGTTGTGTCATTTGTTGTGTCAACAGTACTTTCGAATCCCTTTCTGATTCCGATTTGATAATACATATATGAGACTAAAGACATTACAACAGTACTAGCCGCATATTGCCCAAAGTTATAACTAGGTCTTGAAAGAAATATTTTACTATGCAGTCGAGATTTCATATACTTTTCACGACTTAGATGCGTAATAAAAGCTAATCATGATGCTAATACTACGTTACTAAAGTGGGTTAAATGCGTTTGAGCATCATAATTTTATGTAGACCCATGACCTATTTCATAGGCAACGTACATTCAGCTGCAAGATCACTGTTGTAATGCCTTGTCTGACTGTAAAAGTTAAATCGGGCTGCGAAAACGGAGTTTGTAACTTGATATATTTCTTACTCTCTCGTATCTCTAATGGAATAGTATCAACGTAAGCGAGACGGGATTATAGTAGCCATGTTAGAAATAGCCAACAAAGCTCAAAAAATATCCTTTTTTTTTCTTTTTTGATAAAAAGTTGCCAGTGTAAAATAATGTCGCATATGAATTGGATCGTCTAATATTTGGTGTACCTTTAAAACTTTGAAGCTATTTTGTATACGTGAAGCGTTTAATCGTAAAAAATCAAATACTTGGAGGCTCTTTTATTCTTATTGAGATTAAAATGTTGACTAATAACTAATAATGCCATAGATTATTTCAGTGGTGTATGGGTTTTTGGGCTAGGACAAGCTACCTTGATTGTTTGCATGCTGTTGCATAAAAATGTCGCGATGAGGGTTATTTCATTAGTCATTAGCCTTTACCGTCCTGTCAAAAGCGAAATTGCGTGCCACCAAATCCAAGCAACAAATTGCACGTAAACGACCTATCAAATTTATATTGTCAAATGAAGGTGCATCTTATTTTGAATTTTGTCACTATGTCACGTCGTTGGTGGCGAATGGCGAGAGGGTTAAGGTGAATGCAGACCAAAAGAGCATTCGCTGTTCTATCCCCCACTCTACGAAATCAACGAATCACGTTTCGTGTAACGATCGATTTTCGTAGAGTAGGGGGATAGAACAGCGAATGCTCTTTTGGTTTGCATGCACATTTAAAATAAGTTCAAACTCGTTTTCTTAGCCTGGTCCCGTTGTACGGCTGGGAGCGCTCGTTGTAATTTTTAGACTTGTTATTGAACATTTTAATAGGCTTCTGTCGCAAACATATCTATGTACTTATGTGTGGCTGCGAGACTCGTTTCCGTGTGGAGGTCAATTTTAGTAAGCACATAATTATAGGGTAAACGTAAACTGACTTGTTAGATGCTATTTACAGTGTCCCATTCCATGTTTGTAAGACTTTTCACTGGTTCGATACTTTGTTGAAAATGTCACTTTGAAATTTGTACCATCGCTAATACAATTACCTGACCATTTGTACGATTCGTGTACTGTGTAATAAGGGTCGTGAATGGTGAGGTCGTTGTATTTACGTTTGTACAGTCGACATTAGGGTTGATCTCAAAATAAATGTACATAGTTAAGGGCTTTAGTTTTATTTTAAAACAAAATTTATCATCACAAAGTTACCCATATAGTTTGTATGAGTAACTTTCGTAACACAAAAGAAACTATCGTAATTTTTGTTTTGATGAAGCCCTTAATCGTAATATATAGGTATATATATTTTGTAATCAACCCTTTAGATATCGGAATAGCCAAAATGAACAGATATCTGAATCTGACTTTTGTGACTAGGTGTTTTTTAAGAGATTTTTGAACATGCTGGCCAATTGCTATTCTAACATTAGAGAAGATGTATATTTACTAGCAAATATCTTTAATGTCGACTCAAATAGAACCTGTTATGTTTATCAATCCCCAAAAAGCACACTGAAAGTGTTTTTGGTTTATTCAAATATTGACATATTCTGAATATTAAATATTCTGGGAAAACCGCCAGAACACATTTAGATAATATTTAGGTTTACACAGATATCAGTTGACATCTACATCCATATAAATTTGTCGTGTAAATTTTATGTTTGTTTTGGGTATAAATACTCGAGAGCATACCTGTAGTACGCCGAAATCCCATCAGACCATCCTAAGTTTAACTATGTATAGATATTAAGTTTTAAATGTTTATTATAACATTTGTAACCCAATGTACTCGCAATATTATTTCTTTTCTCAGTTTATCCTAATGCATTGTATATTGATCGGTGTACTTGACACTAAAAGTACAAATTAATTTTAAAGTTTTTTTTAAATATAAATATTGCGAATGCAGTGACGTTCAAGTAGGCACTTATATTTTTCGTTTTGTGAAAATGCTCATTTTATTATTTTTTAAGAATCTAGTCAGCAAGTTATGAGTTCCAAACGAAATAGAAAGTTCCAACAGCGGCTTCCATTCCATTCCACGAATTGGATTTTGATTGCGTACATTGTGGCTGAGTTCACTGCGGAATGGTTCAGTAAAACGTGGGATTATACGGGGGCATATTCATGGGGCGTTACTTGTGAAAACACACGATAAGATTTACAATGCATATGCTCAGCAAGAGTGCTTTTTAAAAGTAAACTTATGCTCAGAAGCCGGCACTCCACAGCAACCGTGCTGAATAAATTATCATAATGTTTTTCTGCACGAGGTATTTGGTACTGCAGATATTGTATAATGCGTTGTAAAATATTGTATGATGTTCTTGTTGAAATGTAGGCTGTTTTTACTCGTGTCGATATAAAAAAACTCAGTTTTACACGAACGAAATGAGTGTGTTGTGAATCTACATTTACAATTGTCGAAAAAACCCAATTTAACACTTATAATAAACAACTATTACCACTTCAATGTTTTGTGTTGGAAAGAACACTGGTTTAACGACATAAAATAACAAAATGTAGCGCCGCATAAGCATGCTTCCGCCTTTGCAAGTGATGACAATTTCAATTTGTATTTTTTGTTATGTGGTGTCGTTATAAATGATGTAACTTGAATATGTTACGCGAGTTTAAAATACTTTATGTCATATAGGCATAGTTTTAATATTGTTTCAAATCATCCGAATGATTTGAAAACATAATGTACAGATTTTAATATAGCTTGCTTTTAATTCGAACTCTAAAGAATCAAAGAACCAAATGCTTAATGTGTTGTTTAAATTTTACATTATAGTTATGTTTATATTCACAGATAATGTTGTTGATGTGGTCTAAAGTTTAATTTCACCGCAATAGTGTACTGTGTAACAGATAATTGTATAAATAGTTATTGTATCATATTGTGATAAAGGAAAAAAGCACAACATTAAGTCGTTAGAGATGCCTAATCTGATGATAAAGTAAGGTTCTTTTCTTCAAAGTTCATGGTAGTTTTTTTTCTAAAGTTGATACTTAACGTATATGTTATGTTATGTACCTAGGAATGTTTCCGGCGAGGCCTATTCCAATATACTAAGAGTCTTATTGAGGGTAGCGCTTTAATTTCTTTTATTAAAAAAACATTTGAGTCAATTACGTAATGTAGAGGTAGAGGAAAAAATCGTTTTGCAATCGAAAGACTGGACTAACCGCTGACTATTCGTGAAGTTAGTATCTTTTATTTTACAAATAGTCAGCCATGTAAGAGCTACGTTCGTAACGCCTTTAAAGTATAATGGCTGACTCTTTAAGCGAGGTTCTCGTGCATTGGGATGAATAGGCCGCGTCGGAATTAGTAGGCTAAAAGTCAAGGGTTAACCAATCAGGATGAGGTGCAATACGGTTTTATATGTTGAAATTTAATGGACATGGTTACATGCTTCACTGTATTATAAACGAGAATATTGAGATGTTGAAACTATTTTATTGTTTTTCGTCGTGCAAGTGACATTTTGTCCAAAAGTTTTTCAATAATTTTCAATTTCTACAATACGTAGATGTATATTTCAATAATAATTATGGACAAATTGTTAAATTGATTATAAATTCAAAGATTTCTTTATAATGTTCGTTATTTATCTGATTATCACTTATAAATCAGATACACTGCTTGTAAATAAACACAGAAAAAAATGTCATAGACGAAACTTTACTTTAAATGTAACATTACACGCGAACGGGAATACAAGTGTTATTGATAAGGACAAGCCATATACTGGTTGGGGTTTGTATCTGTCTCAAAATGTCGTTCGAATCCTGACCTAATTGTGTGTGCCATAAGGTGTATTCATTAATTGGGCGTGCTGATTAAATTTTTATTCCATCCGATACTGTATATTACTATGTAACACGCCACTTAAAAATGTATCTGTTCAATGTAACGTGTCAGAAAGTGAAGATTTTCACGGCAAGTCTCGATATATGTTTTGAAGGCAATTTTTGTGCCATAATTATTTTCATAATAAAACGTACGTGCCTATTTCTTCATTTATTGTTGAAAATGCTTATCGCATAATGGCTGGAGAAATTAGAAACTTAAGAAATAATTAGTAGGCTCCTTTTCTCACTAACTACTTTCGTACGACATTTTTTCAATTTATTAAAGACACAAAATTAGTGTCAATTTGTGCTAGCTGTGATGTCACTTTGCACATGATAAAACTTTTGATGTTACATAGCCAACATATACACGGATAGATTGAGAAGCGAAAGTCTGGCTTATCTAAATAATATTTATGGCCGCGTGGCCTACGTGGGTATGACCAGATGTTCACACAAGCTCGCTTTCATCAAATTGTGTCCTCAATATTCAATTATAGTTATTATCTTACCCCTGTATTCATAAACGTTTGTTAACTTAACAAGCCGCTAATAATCGTTTGTCCCTTTTGCTCTTATGGACACATTATTAAGACCGAAAGGGACAAACAATTATTAGCGGCTTGTTAAGTTAACAAACGTTTATGAATAAGGGGGTTAGAACCTCATGCCACCTCATCTTATGGCGTCCATGAACTGAGGCATATTACATGTAAAATTTTATCAGAGAGTTAATAATTTTATGGAGCGTTTCTACGCTAGATGATTTGAAGAGAAGGCAATTTGAACTGGACAGAGCATTGATGATTAACTTTTTACCCACCGGTATTTTTTCATGGACCGTGCCCGTATAGCCATCAATGCAAAGCTTGCAACTAATTTATACACCGTAAAAACCTAATCAGACAAGGGCGAGTTGAGCTTGACATTGACTGTCTGATATATCACCCTACGGCAGTTAAAAAAGCTCTTGTGTGAACATCTATTTATCTACCTATAGTATAAAGCTGCCGCGCAGAATTCATAGGTTCATTATATTAGTTCGTTCGCTAGACTTTGAAAGTGTGTATAAATTGATATGAAACATCTATATAAATAATTTTAACCTGGAATTCGCATTTTGGATTTAGATAACGAAACCTAGTGTATAATGTTTGGTATGTCTCAGGTATGTGCAATTATGCAGTGACAAGAATGTTTCTTGAAGGCAACGATACACCAAAATGTGTGATGTAATCTACAATCTTTGACATTTGATCGATTTGTATGACATTAAATCTTAGATCATTATTTCTCAAATATGCACAAAACTTATTGAGAATTTTGCTGTAAGATGTCTCGATGGTTTGTTTTATTTAAACCAAAATACATGTACATAATAAGTGTGATAGAGATGAAACGGTCTCATTTAAAATAAATTTGTTGTAAGTACCTAACTTTTGTATTATTGTCTATTATTCTCCTCTTTTTCCTAATACAAAACAATTTCTTGAAATATTATGACTTAATGCAGTTTTGCCCAATGTAGATTATTCGTTTGTTTTCAACTTTTTCAAGAATATCTCTAGCCGGTAACACACGGTACATATCAATCATCATGAGATTCATGAGATTATCCTATGTTTTGAGAGGTCATTTTGTATGACATGCCTCCCATGTTTTTTTGGCTAGAGGCGTTTGCAATTCTTCGTAGGCCTTAAAGAAAAATGATAATTGTCCTATAGCGGCACAATACATTTCTATATTTTAGATATTATATATTTTGGGTGGACTGCGAAAAGTCCACATTTATTGTTAATCAATACATTCACGAGTCATGAGCTATATTGTTATACTCTGTTCAACAATCTTTGTCAGTCGAAAAGACTATTCAAACAATAGACACAAAATGTATCATAGCTATCTCTTTTCTATGAAACGTTTACAACCTTAATTTACTAAGCTATCCTACCTTCTGTAACCTATGCTAATCACTGGCAGAAAGAAAAAAATAAACTTTTGAATTCGCACGTCAGTCAACAACTGTTACGATTTTTGAGAGAAGTTAACGGCAGAGTTACAAAATGCGTTATTTAATATTTTTATTGCTGTGTTGTTTATTGAAGGAAACAATCGGTCGACCGCAGGCAGTTACCCAGGATTACAAGTAAGTTTAAAAATTAATTATTTGATTTTGTATCGAAATATTAAATTACCTTGTCATGACACCTGGTAGTGCCAATAAATTTTGATTGTGGTTCCATTTTTATGCAGTGGGGATTAAATGCTTAACAAGGGGTTGAATATGAATAAAGTATGCAATTGGCAAACGGAAGTCAGTAGCTATACAGAAATAATTTCTATGGAAGTTGTTACTGGTGTTGAAAGAATAGTCAAACTGGTGTCACGTAAGTATTTTACGCGCTTCAAAAATAAAGAAGCTTAGTATCTTTATTTCCTCGCTTCGTTCTACATTATTTATGCCCAGAGTTTGGGTCTTACTGGTGTACAATACAATAACTCTTTATTGCAAACAGAACAAATAATAAAAGTAGGTACATGTTTGAAAGAGGTAAACAAAAGGAAGTCTTATTGCTAAAGAGCGATCTCTTCCAGACAATCTTTGTATAGAAGAGATAAGAAAGGAAAATTGGTGGTATAATTTAGATGAAAGTTTGTTTTACTTTCTCTCATCAATTTAAGTTTAAGTAACTTTAGTACAATTTATTCCAATTTTGTATGTTAGTAATTAATTAATTTATCAAATTGAGAATAAAATATTTCTTAAATACATAGACAACGAAGATAGATAGATAGAATACTCTTTTCATCACACTTGCTGTCTAAGCGCGCCATTGTCTGCGCGCGCAGCGGGAGTAATAGAAAAGTGAAATTCCCTAGGGAGTAATAGAAATATCAGTACGTCATTTAATAATGTTATTTCTTAAAACTAATTTTTTGTCGGCAAGTGTGATGAAAAACATTGTATGCATCACGGTCGGTAAGCGGAATACTAACTCGAGTCATAAAAGCCCTCCGCCTGACGGCGTCGGGCTTCTAACACTCTCGTTAGTAATTCCGTACTTACCTCCCTCGATGCACAATGTACTATTATTGCACACCAATTAATGATTATATTATTTATTCCAGAATTTATGTTTATGTGCCTCCAATACACTGCGAGTGCACACGCAACGTGGACTTGTAAAGTCTCACTAATATCTACCTTATGCAGGCAACGTACAGCAACTTGTGTGCCAAATAAAGGCATATTTCGACGTTCTGAATATAAATTATGACTTCCCAGGGACGCTGACGAGGCTGAATACGAGAACGAGGACACTCCGGAAGACTCACCGCGCAGGGATGAGGATGCGGCAGTCGATGACAGGGTAAGGTTTGTCGGTCGTCTCGACCCGCCGCTCGGTAGTGTGACCCGACCAATCCCGAGCATTCTCGAACACACCATTCGGACGCCATCGGCCGCGGGCGGTGGGTCGAAACGACCGCGGCCTAAGTTTTCTTGTGTCACATGGCTGCAGTGTTATTCACTAAGGAAACCGCCTTGCTAACAGCGCTGTGTCAGCGCTGCGGTAGCGTCGAGCCTAAAAATGGTATTCCCTAATGCACTTTAAACGACACTAGCGCTCGGCGACGAATGCGGCGTGAGCTGGAACTACACTGCGTCGAGAGTTACCGCCTACAGTTCGACGACGAGCTGTTCTATGTTAGTGAATACCGTTTTTCGTACGTCGAAGTGAAGGCTGTCTCGTCGTCGGGCTCGTTGACGAACGCAGCGTCGAATGTGTGAATAAGAGAATAGCATAGCTGGATCTTCACGAGCGTTTCGACCTCTCGGTGGGAGCGATATTACACGAATCCGGTGAGAGTGACGTCGTTTACCAAGATACCCAAGGCATTATTACCAGTTTTAGATTGTTAATCTATTGTTCGAGACGTTTCTTCAGGCACCTTACGGCATTCTAAACGCCTACTTAATTAAATATTTCAAGTGTTAGAATCATCATCATCATCATCATCAGCCTATGATAGTCCACTGCTGGACGTAGGCCTCGCCTTTTATATATGCGTATAGACGCATTAGGAGGTAAATGCCCATAATCGCCACGCTGGGCAAGCGGATTGGCGATCGCAGTAATGTGTCCACTATGATGACGCTGCTGCCCATCATCAATCTTTAATCAAATATGGTCTGTGACACTTCAATCCCTTAGTCGACTCTTACGACACCCGCAGGAGGAGTTAGCGTGGTGACAAATGTATTCTTTCTTTTATGTATTAGTGTTAGAATAAATTTTTGCAATTGTCTCAATTGAGGCTTTACGCTATTTTTCTTTTAGGCTAATATTAAAGAGGAAGACGAAGTCATGGAGCCGCATCATAGCAGGAACTATTTCTTCAGACATCACAGCGCAGACAGGAGTTCAGAGGAGCGGACAACCAAGGAGAACTCAAATGATAATGTACGTAACTAATTTTGACATTTGTAGAGGTAGATTCGTACCATTTCGGATTTGTTCTATGCGTTACTGTCGATTTTCAAGATTACAATGACCTGGATTCTAGAATGTCAGTTATACTTAGATAATGTTAGTCATAAAAATAATAGTTCTTTCGTTAAAAAAAAATAACGTGATTACACAATCTGTGTAAGCATTAACAGGTATGCAAGAAATAAGCACAGTTGCAGCAACATACAGGCTGATCTACATAACTCATTAGAAAACTTTGAAACTTCCGATTGATGGTGACCGATGGTTTGCTTCACTAACCCACCCTTAAAATGTCCGATTTAAGATTAGAGATATACCCTTCTAACGTTTTAACAGTTTTCAGAGCTGAAATCGGCTGGAGGATTTGAAGGTCCAGATGAAGACGCTGCATTAAACGATGAGCAACAAGCAATCGCTAACAGGAGATTTGACCGTCATAACGAACTCGTAAATGCCAAGAATTCGTTTATTCAAGCATTGGTTAATCAGAAGGAAAACGGATTTTGGCGTAATCTGCAACTAACGAAACGAAGAGAGAACGCTGAACAGGAAGAAAGCAATGATATGATGTACGAACACGATTCCAACCAAGAAGATGTTAGTAAGAATGATAAAAATAAACGCAACGATGATACTGCTGAACCTGCGCAGCCCAGCTATTATAATAATTATTACAACAAACCATCAGCAGAAAACAATGAATCTGAAGACGATCCGTATGAGGAAGGTAATGCAGAAGATTCTAATCGAGACCGACGTGATACAAATGACCCCGATGAAAGTAATAATGACAAGAAAGAAAGGAATAACACTAAAGAAAAGAAAGAATTTGATAACATTGAAAACGACGCCGAGCAAGGCATTATACAGAGATATGTAAAAAAACTTAACAAAAAGGAAATAGCAAACCTCATGAGAACTCTCACTGCTGATAAAAGAGCTATCTTAGAACAAATTGTTGGTAGCGATAATACAAATAAAGAAATTAACTTAATCAAACGAGAAATAACTAAAAAAGCTGAAGCCGTAGAAGAAAATAATTACATGGACAGTGTCCAATCGGATACTAATAAAATTTCAGGGTCCCTTGCAAATTTTAACTTGGCCAATGGAATGACTAATAAAAACAATGACCCACCTGGAATGACTACGACTATAGAAGAAAACTTATCTAGTACTAAAGTTAGTGAAAGCAAAATAATCAGAAGATCCAATGATCAAACAGTCTCTGAGAAATCTGAAAACGGAGCTGTCACAACTAGCACCGAAACCGTGACAGCTAAAGGCGAAAATAAAAGAGAAATAAATGTTAGCCAATTCAATAAAGAGGGATCCCCTGATAACAGCTTAACTATAAATGAACAGCAAGGGTCTGCTGTCAACGGTGCACCAGATGAGCTCTATTCCAATACTCAAGATGAAGATTTAGCACAACTAATGGACGATGATGCGCAACTACATTACGATTATCGTAATCCACAAAAACGTGATCTAATGCAAGAAAACAACGAAAACGTAGCAGAGCCTATGAAATCATTGCAGGAATCTTTTGCTGATAATAATAATTATGATAACTCTGGTTATAATAGTGACTCGAATATGATGCCATTAATAAGAGTAAAAAGGAAAAATAATGAGCATGCTGTAAAGAAGCGAGCAGCTGCTATTTTACCGGAGTCTAAAGTAGCTTATGTTCCCGAAAACGAAGATGAGGATAACGACGAAGGCAACGAGATTTACGATAACGGCTTCTTTGATCGCACGGCAAGCTTTGCCAAGAGTAACAAGGGAGTAGATAAAGCGAGTGAAGCAAGAGAAAGTGTTTTCAAATTGAATACCGAAGGGAATCAAAGTGTATTCAAGCGGTCAAGTGCAGAGAAAAGTGATGTTGATGTTGCTGGAGATACTATGAGCATCGGGTCTGACACTGACGGTGTTTTATCCGGGGTGGAAGAAGTCAACGAAAATTTGATGTATAGTGGCGGATCTAGAAAAAAACGAGCCGCCGAAGAGGTTACTAAACTGGAACCAGTTAACGATATTAAACTCAACACGCTTCCCAACGCTTCGCGCTCATCCTTAATGGGTGACACTGGCAGGCCTGAAATCTTTGGGATAAGTTTCGATAATAATGATTCCTTTGGGGTATCCTCGAAAAGTTACGATGGAGAATCGGGCCGTTACAAAAGAATACGCCGATTAAAGCAACAGGCAGCTATTAAAAGCTCTACAGTTACAGCCCCTGAGTGATTCTCGTTTTATAAGTTTTTTTAATGCTCTCGTTGCATGTAGTTTTAATTGCTTTACATTAATTATTTTAGAGTTTGTATTAAGTTTTAATATTGATGTTGTTGGTAAGTACCTATTGTCAGGAATTATAATACTCTAAAACCAATCCATGTTTTTTATTCCAAACTAGCGACCATTTCCAACTGTCAAAAACTGACAAACCGAACATAAACTGAATCTCATTTAACCTTTTCAACGCTAAGAACCACTAAAGTGGCCGTGTGTTGTCCTGCCTACCACGCCAGCAGGCACTAAAGTGGTCATCGAGTATGCTGTCTTGCTGACAGATAAGGTTTATTAAATTTACCTTTTCAATGCCTTCCCTCTCGCATGAAATTGTAAGATACACGCCAGTATCTCTACTAATGAAAGTGGAGATACTAGCGGGTATGTTACAATTTAATGTGAGGGAAGGCGTTGAAAAGGTTAATGGGGTCATGGTAACTCCCCTGGTATTCTATCAAGATGGCTTGCGACTGACATGCGACGACATCGCGATGTCTAAATCTAAGGAATCAGGCGGAATCACCCATTTCATTTTGCACCCCCGTTACTGGCCATATACTCTGTAATACAATAATCAATAAATGCTTAGCCAAGTTGCCAATCGCTAACACTTAGTAGCATATCGTAGTTTTCCCTCTGTCACTCTTTCATACGTTCGTTTTACGATTGACGATTAAGCGTTAGCGATTGGCAACTTGTCTAAGCACCCAGTGATCTATCTAATTATAAGTATGTATTTCTTATTATTTTTATTCGATAAGTGGGTATTAGGTATTTAAATTCTATGTACGATTTAGGAAATAAAACAACTATTTTTTATATAAAATTTATTACATGGCAATGTTTGACATTATTAAAATAATAATAAATGATTTGTTTTGTATATATTTAAACATGTTAATGATTATAATGCTTATAAATGGGCACGTTAATCGTATAAGACTAGCAATGTTAGATTGCGTTTTAAAAAATAATTAATTATTATGCTTTAATTTAACGTTTTAAATAAACAAGCTCTAGTAAGGCACATTCAAAAGGAATGAACGAAGACTTAAAACAGGATACATGGATTAGATTTATCGTGTTACTTTTGAGGCGTAGAACTTGTGTTCGCGTGAGTCGCGCGTGTGCTTGAAGGGAGTGCGCGGGGCCTCGATCAGCGTGGCGGGACACGGGCCGTGCACGTGCGACGTGAACTCCTGCTTGTAGCTCGTGCTGTCGCCGCCCAACACGAAGTGCGACGTGTGCCCGTGCCGTACCACCCGCTCGTTGCGCTCCGTGCGCTCTGTGCGCTGCACCCTCTGCGAGTTCTCCGATCGCGAGAAGCTACCGTACGAGTTCGCTTCAGAACGCCCGTAGAACTCCCCGCCGACTTGTATGTTATCTCGCACTACTTTTGGCTGCCTCTCGACGACTAGCGTCGATTGGCCGTCCCGCTTGCTTTGCTGCCGGCGTGATTCTGTATCTGTGTGTTGGGAAATTACAGCCATGTTATCGCGAGCTGAACGGTGCATGGAACTGATGCTCTTTCTATCAGTACTGTGGGAAGAATTACTGATATACTCTCCTCGATCATTTAGATTCCCGATGCTCTTTCGCTGAGCAGATGCAGTCGAACTTATAGAATGTTGGGCTTCTGTGGCAGACGAGATTCCTTTACGATGTAGAACTGTGTTGGATGCGTCAGAAACGAGATCCGATGTCCTCTTGTGATGCCCGGAACGACTGGTATTGTCAATTACGGTGGTTGAAGAATCGCCTCCATGCATGGCTTTTTGGAACTCAATGCTCGTTCTAGCCACGCTGTCGCTCAGTTGATTCCTTCCAACGACATGCGATTGTTGAGTTGATCTGGAGTTATGCTCTTCTACGTGAGTTCCACTATGCATTATGTTGGAAGAATTACGTTGAGTGTGACTATTCACTGATGATGTGCGCTGTTGTGAAGAGGAAGATATGGCCGAATCATCCGATGACACAATTCTTTGACTAGAATCACCTCGAGTCTGTCTATCAACATTTCCTTTATCCTGAACAGTTTTGAGATTGTTTGTATCGCCTCCATGTATAGTTGTATTGACTTCTACATTGCGAGTAACGTTTACCCATTTTCCTGCCACTAGTTTCTTTTCAGTTACTTGCTTCATAGTCTTATTGGTTGATGAAGAAATATTTTTCACATTTCGTGAATCACCATGTTGTGAGACTTTGTTTTTATCAGTAACAGTCCGAGATGATGATCTATCAGTGACATCTTGTGAAGATTTATTGATATTACGTTGCGACCCAGTGCGATCAGTACCTTGAGACGTAACAGTAGCGTTGGTTATCTGGGAACCAGATGTTGAATGTTTGGTTGTCGAACTTTGTACACCACTATGAATAGTAGTGTGAGACTCGGTGTGCATAGTTTGTGTTCTTCCGTCATGGCTCGTAGTAGTTTGTACCCTTGAATCTCTCGACTGAATGCTCGAGTCATCACGACCTACCTGAGATCTACTGTCTGTCATTTTCTTGGACACATCTTGTGATTGTACTCTCATTGTATCTTCGTGTACAATATTGCCGTTAGTGTACTTATCTCCCTCAGGATGTAAATTATTTTTTGGTCTGATTGGACTTGGTCGTTCGCTTGCTTGCCATTCTGGCTTTGCTGGTCGGTCGAAGCTGCCTTCAGGTTTCAAGTTGTCTTTTGGACGAACTTGAGCTGGAGTTTCTCCAGGTTGCCACTTAGTCTTAGGGCGTCCTTCGAAATCACCATCTAAATGCAAATTATCTTTTGGTTTCTTGCCAGAGGGTCGGTCGCCTGTCCCACTAGTCGAAATATTTGATTCTACATTTCTCGTTACGGTAACCCATTTTCCACCCACAAGCTTCTTCTCCGTGACTTGTTTCATTGTTTTTGTCGTCGACGTGGTAGAAGATTGCACATTTTTTATATTTTTAGAATCATGCTTGTTAATCGTATTTCTATCTACTTGTTTAATGATTGAACGATCTACGTCTTTCTCAGTTCCGTCGTGTTTGCGTACCAATGTTGTTTTATCGACATTATTTTGGGAATCTGTGCGATCTATTATATTCTGTGAATTGACAGTCGAATGCGTCACGTGGGTTCCAGATTGGACATTTCTAATAGTCGAGTGCTCAGTGTGGGAGCTAGACTTTTGTAAATGTGATTCCGAATGAGTAGCATGCATCGAATCATCCCGGCGTGATGCGGTATCATGTCTTACAATATTCGTCTGCTTGGAGTCGACGCTACGAATATCTTGGCCAGTAATAGTCTCTGACTCCGTTGTTTTTCTTGAGAATTCATTTGTCTGGGTAGACCTACTTTTATCTACAGTTGTTGCATGTTGACCTTCAGGGTGTAAATTGTCTTTTGGTTTGACCGCACTAGGACGATCTCCGGTTTGCCATTTAGGACGCTCTGGGCGATCAAAGTCACCCTCAGGTTTTAAGTTATCCTTAGGACGAACTTGTGATGGGGTTTCACCGGGCTGCCAGGTTTCCTTTGGTCGATCTTGGAACTTGCCCTCTGGATGCAGATTATCAGTTGGCCTAACCTGGTCTGGTCTCTCACCTTTTTGCCATTTTGGTCGGTCTGGTCGATCAAAGTCTCCTTCCGGTTTCAAATTATCCTTTGGACGGACTTGTGAAGGAGTTTCTCCAGGTTGCCAACGTTCCTTTGGCTTATCTTGGAATTTTCCTTCAGGGTGAAGATTATCGGTTGGCTTTACTTGCTCGGGTCTGTCACCCTTTTGCCATTTTGGCCGCTCAGGGCGATCGAATTCACCTTCTGGTTTTAAATTGTCTTTTGGACGTACCTGTGAAGGAGTTTCGCCAGGTTGCCACCGCTCCTTGGGTTTACCTTGGAACTCACCGTCAGGGTGCAAATTATCCACTGGTTTAACTTGGTCTGGTCTTTCCCCTGGAATCCATTTCGACTTCGCTGGTCTATCAAACTCGCCATCAGGATGCAAATTATCACGAGGTTTCACTACATCAGGTCGTTCAGCAGATTCCCATTTCGGTTTTGTGGGCCGGTCGAAGTCACCCTCTGGTTTCAAGTTATCCGTTCCCTTAATCGGTGATCTTTTTTCACCAGTGGCAGGTTCCAGTACAGGTCTTTTTTCAAATGTGCCCTCAGGTTTCAAATTATCGGGGTGATATATAATAGCTGATCTTTCTCCTTTTGTCACACTATAGTCATTTCTTCGAACATGATCTTCAAATACACCTTCGATTTTAAGGTTATCTTCTCTGCGAGTCAACTTCACCCGTTGTCCTTTAACCACACGATATGTGTCAGATGATCGGATATTTTCCATTTTCCCCTCCATCTTTAAGTTATCTTCGTGTTTTACTATTGCTGCGCGTTCACCCGTCACGACAGTGTAATCATTTTTCTGTTTAAGGTCAACAAATTCTCCTTCTATTTTTAGATTGTCTTCACGTCGAATAATATCAACTCTTTCCAAGTGTTGATTGCGCCGGATGTCCGTGTCTTTTTCAATGGTAATATTGTCGACGTATTTAAAAGGTTTACGTTTCTCAGCAGGTTGAGAAGGAACAGCCTCAGGTCTATAAAACTTACCGTCAGGTTTCAAATTGTCTTGAGGTTTGACTACAGTAGCCCTTTCACCTTTGGTCGCAGAGTAATCATTCCTAATTTGTAGGTCAATAAACTCCCCTTCGGTTCTCAAATTACCTTCATGTTTAGTGATCACGACCTTTTCTGTTTTATCGATTCGCTTATAATCATCCCTTGAACGATGAACATCAATCTTTCCTTCCATTTTAAGATGGTCCTCGTGTCTGACAATATCGACGCGGTCTCCTCGAGTTGCTGTATAATCTGTTCGTCGCACAATATCCATGCTACCTTCAGGCTTTAGATTATCTTCAGGTTTCTTTTGAACTGGTCTTTCTCCAGCAGGCAAAGGTTTTGGTTTTTCTGGTCTGTCGAATTTGCCTTCTGGCTTAAGGTTATCTTTAGGCTTTTTAGGGGTTTGTCTTTCTGCAGGCTTCCAATCATCATGTTTTGGCTTTTCGAACTCTCCTTCCGGTTTTAAATTATCTTTCGGCTTCTTAACTTCTGGCCTCTCTGCTGGGCGCCACTTATCTTGTTTGGGAGTTTCAAACTCTCCCTCTGGACGAAGATTGTCTTGTGGTTTTTTGGGTGTCTGCCGTTCGGCAGGTTTCCACTCGTCGTGCTTCGGCTTTTCAAAATCACCTTCAGGTTTTAGATTGTCCTTAGGCTTGGTTGGTTCACGACGTTCAGCGTGGCGCCATTGATCAGGCTTCTGTGTTTGAAACTCTCCTTCTGGCTTAAGATTATCTTTAGGTTTCTTAGCTTCAGGCCTTTCAGCCGGTCGCCACTTGTCATGTGTAGGAGTTTCGAATTCGCCTTCGGGTCGCAGATTGTCCTGTGGCTTCTTAGGCGTTTGCCGTTCAGCAGGACGCCATTCGTCATGCTTAGGCTTCTCGAATTCTCCTTCTGGTTTCAAATTGTCCTTAGGCTTTTTCACTTCCGGCCTTTCGGCAGGGCGCCATTCATCATGTTTCGGCTTCTCAAATTCCCCTTCAGGTCGGAGATTATCCTGTGGCTTCTTCGGTGTTTGGCGATCTGCTGGACGCCATTCATCATGCTTGGGTTTTTCGAATTCACCCTCTGGTTTCAGGTTATCTTTCGGCTTGGTTGGTTCTCGGCGTTCAGCAGGTCGCCATTCATCAGGCTTCTGGGTCTCAAAGTCTCCCTCGGGTTTAAGGTTGTCTTTTGGTTTTTTAACCTCTGGACGTTCTGCGGGCTGCCATTTGTCATGTTTCGGCTGCTCAAATTCTCCCTCAGGCTTCAAATTATCTTGAGGTTTCTTGGGTGTTTGCCTTTCTGCCGGTCGCCACTCATCGTGTTTAGGTTTCTCGAATTCACCTTCTGGTTTCAAATTGTCCTTGGGTTTAGTCGGCTCACGACGTTCGGCAGGGCGCCATTGATCAGGCTTTTGAGTCTCAAAGTCACCTTCAGGCTTGAGATTGTCTTGAGGTTTTTTAGGAGTTTGTCTCTCTGCTGGCCGCCATTCATCATGTTTTGGTTTTTCGAACTCTCCTTCGGGACGCAGATTATCCTGAGGCTTTTTCGGTGTTTGTCGTTCGGCAGGACGCCACTCTTCGTGCCTCGGGGATTCAAATTCACCTTCTGGCTTCAAATTATCTTGCGGTTTCTTAGGAGTTTGACGCTCCGCTGGACGCCATTCGTCGTGCTTAGGTTTCTCAAATTCACCCTCTGGTTTTAGATTATCTTTAGGTTTGGTAGGCTCACGGCGTTCTGCGGGACGCCATTCTTCTGGCTTCTGGGTGTCGAAATCTCCTTCAGGCTTAAGGTTGTCTTTCGGTTTCCTTACCTCTGGGCGCTCTGCGGGCTGCCATTTGTCGTGCTTTGGCTGTTCGAATTCGCCTTCGGGTTTCAAATTATCCTGTGGTTTCTTAGGTGTTTGCCTCTCAGCTGGGCGCCACTCGTCGTGCTTGGGCTTCTCAAATTCACCCTCCGGTTTCAAATTGTCTTTAGGCTTTGTTGGCTCTCTGCGTTCCGCGGGGCGCCACTTGTCAGGTTTCTGCGTTTCGAAATCACCTTCGGGCTTCAAGTTATCCTTAGGCTTGGTAGGCTCTCTACGTTCGGCCGGACGCCATTGGTCAGGCTTTTGCGTTTCAAAGTCGCCCTCCGGCTTCAAATTATCTTGAGGTTTCTTAGGAGTCTGTCGTTCTGCTGGACGCCACTCGTCGTGCTTGGGCTTCTCAAATTCTCCCTCTGGTTTTAGATTGTCTTTTGGCTTAGTTTGTTCACGGCGTTCAGCAGGGCGCCATTCTTCGGGCTTCTGAGTTTCAAAGTCGCCTTCAGGTTTAAGGTTATCCTTTGGTTTTCTAACTTCCGGTCTTTCTGCCGGGCGCCACTGCTCAGGCTTAGGCGATTCAAATTCACCTTCAGGCTTAAGGTTATCTTGGGGCTTTTTAGGAGTTTGTCTCTCAGCCGGCCGCCACTCATCGTGTTTCGGCTTCTCAAATTCACCCTCAGGTTTAAGGTTATCTTTTGGCCGAGTCTGTTCACGTCTTTCAGCGGGGCGCCATTCATCGGGCTTTTGAGTCTCAAAATCTCCTTCGGGCTTCAGATTATCCTTAGGCTTGGTTGGTTCACGACGTTCAGCGGGACGCCATTCATCGGGCTTCTGAGTCTCGAAGTCGCCTTCAGGTTTTAGATTATCCTTTGGCTTTTTAGCTTCCGGTCTTTCTGCTGGGCGCCACTGTTCAGGCTTAGGCGATTCAAATTCACCCTCAGGCTTAAGATTATCTTGGGGCTTTTTAGGAGTTTGTCTCTCAGCTGGTCGCCACTCGTCATGCTTAGGCTTCTCAAATTCACCCTCTGGCTTTAGATTATCTTTCGGTTTAGTCTGTTCCCGTCGTTCTGCAGGGCGCCATTCTTCAGGCTTCTGAGTCTCAAAATCTCCTTCAGGCTTCAGATTGTCCTTGGGTTTCGTTGGTTCACGACGTTCTGCAGGACGCCATTCATCAGGCTTCTGAGTCTCGAAGTCACCTTCAGGTTTAAGATTATCCTTCGGCTTTCTAACTTCCGGTCGTTCCGCTGGACGCCACTGTTCAGGCTTAGGTGACTCGAAGTCACCTTCAGGCTTAAGATTATCTTGAGGTTTTTTGGGAGTTTGTCTCTCGGCTGGTCTCCACTCATCGTGTTTTGGCTTTTCGAATTCACCCTCCGGTTTTAAGTTGTCCTTAGGCTTGGTGGGCTCACGGCGTTCAGCGGGACGCCACTCGTCAGGCTTCTGAGTCTCAAAGTCCCCTTCAGGTTTGAGATTGTCCTTGGGTTTGGTCGGCTCACGTCGTTCCGCAGGACGCCATTGATCAGGTTTTTGCGTCTCGAAGTCGCCTTCAGGCTTTAGGTTATCCTTCGGCTTTCTAACTTCCGGTCGCTCTGCTGGACGCCACTGCTCAGGCTTCGGTGACTCAAATTCACCTTCGGGCTTAAGATTATCTTGAGGCTTTTTAGGAGTTTGTCTTTCAGCTGGTCGCCACTCGTCATGCTTTGGCTTTTCAAATTCGCCCTCTGGTTTTAGGTTGTCTTTTGGCCTAGTCTGTTCACGTCTTTCAGCGGGGCGCCATTCATCAGGCTTTTGAGTCTCAAAATCTCCTTCAGGCTTCAGATTATCCTTAGGCTTGGTTGGTTCACGACGTTCAGCAGGACGCCATTCGTCGGGCTTCTGAGTTTCAAAGTCACCTTCAGGGCGCAGATTGTCTTGAGGTTTCTTCGGTGTTTGGCGTTCGGCTGGACGCCACTCCTCGTGGGTTGGCTGTTGGAAGTCACCTTCAGGCCTTAAATTATCTTGCGGTTTCTTAGGAGTTTGTCGTTCTGCTGGGCGCCATTCGTCGTGCTTAGGTTTTTCAAAATCACCCTCCGGTTTCAGGTTATCCTTAGGTTTAGTAGGCTCACGACGTTCAGCTGGGCGCCATTCGTCGGGCTTTTGGGTTTCGAAATCGCCTTCCGGCCGCAAGTTATCTTGTGGCTTTTTGGGCGTTTGACGTTCAGCAGGACGCCACTCTTCATGTTTTGGTTTCTCGAAATCGCCTTCGGGTCTCAGGTTGTCCTTCGGTTTCTTCACCTCAGGTCTCTCAGCGGGACGCCACTCTTCATGTTTCGGCGACTCGAATTCACCTTCGGGTTTGAGATTATCTTTCGGTTTGGTGATCTCTCGTCGCTCAGCGGGACGCCACTTGTCTTGTTTAGGAGTTTCAAATTCACCTTCAGGTCGTAGGTTATCAATCGGTTTCTTCTGTTTTGGCCTTTCAGTCAATTCGGGTCCTTGATAAGCATCGTGAGAGACAGTGTGAGTTTCAAATGTTCCTTCCATGTGTAAATTATCCCGTCTTATGATCTGTTGCTGCCTGATGTCAGTTTCTTCGTATGTTCTGTATTCTTCTTGTGTGGTGGTAACTTTTTGCAATTCGTCAGTTGAATAGAACTTTTCAAAGTCTTCTTTAGTCCACGTTCGACGTCTTTGCGGACGTTCGACAGGTGTCATTTTTTGTGTGTAATCTTCCTGGTTTGACGTAACAAATTCAATTTCACCTTTCTGAGTTAAATTATCAGTTTTCTTCGTAGCTATAACAGTCCTCTCAACGATGTCTGTATAATCTATATATTCTGATTTTGAAGTAGTGTCTGTTGTCATTTCGCCTTCGATCTTTGTCCAGGTATTTCGTCGAACAGGTTGTGGCCTTTCAACTGGTTTAATCGTATATTCCGTGCGAGATGTGGTAGTATCTGAAATAAAAAACAAGATTTTTTTAGGTAAGCACGTTAAGCAGCTTAGAAATCTTATTACGTTTTTTTATCGAATCACTTTCAAGAATGTTACTCTCGGATACTAGTGTTAAATTACTATGGAGTTTTGAGATTACTATCCTAGAGTAAGCGTTATTCTTCGAATGAAAGTTTGGTGAAAACGAGCCTATTTGTCGTACGTGACATTTAAGAAAAAATGTGCAGTAAAATGACTGAATGTGAAGTGTCTCGTTGTCACTTTTTATTTTGGCTCATGAGGCTCGTGAACACTCGGGTTGACTGATGGAAAACAATAACCGCCATGACAATAATAAGAATATTTCTTATATGATATGACATTAAATTCATATTTACCTGTGAACTCTCCTTCTGTAATAATGTTGTCGGTGCGACGAATGATTTCTGCTCGCTCGCCAGTGACAACCGTGTAATCCGTTGTCCTCGTAGTGAACTCTCCTTCCGGCCGTAAGTTGTCCTCTGGTTTCTTTACTACAGCTTTTTCAGCCGGTCTCCATTCCTCCTTTATAGGGGATGTAAATTCACCTTCTGGTTTCAAATTGTCCTCTGGTTTTTTGGGTTTCTGCCTTTCTGCTGGCCTCCAGGGTTCTTTTTCAGGAGAAGTGAATTCACCTTCTGGCTTAAGATTGTCTTCAGGACGACGCACTGGAGCTCTGTCACCTGGACGCCATTGATCAGGCTGACGTTGAGCAAAGTCTCCCTCGGGCTTCAAATTATCCTGCGGCTTTTTAGGGGTCTGCCTTTCTGCTGGGCGCCACTCGTCATGTTTCGGTTGCTCGAATTCTCCCTCTGGTTTGAGATTGTCTTTTGGTTTAGTGGGCTCTCTACGTTCTGCTGGACGCCATTGATCGGGCTTTTGTGTTTCGAAATCACCTTCCGGTTTGAGATTATCTTGGGGTTTCTTGGGAGTTTGTCTTTCTGCCGGTCGCCACTCATCATGTTTGGGTTTTTCGAATTCACCTTCTGGTCTCAAATTATCCTTGGGCCTTTTAACATCAGGTCTCTCAGCTGGACGCCATTCTTCATGCCTTGGAGATTCAAATTCACCTTCAGGTCTGAGATTATCTTGGGGTTTCTTAGGAGTCTGCCTTTCAGCTGGGCGCCACTCGTCGTGTTTGGGTTTCTCAAAATCACCTTCAGGCCTTAAATTATCTTTAGGCTTAGTTGGCTCCCGTCGTTCAGCAGGGCGCCATTCATCAGGCTTTTGAGTTTCAAAATCGCCTTCGGGTTTAAGGTTATCTTGAGGTTTCTTGGGTTTCTGCCTGTCAGCAGGCTGCCAGTTTTCGGGCCGGCGTTTTTCGAAATCTCCCTCGGGTCTTAAATTGTCCTCTGGTTTTCGGACCGGGGCTCTGTCGCCCGGTTGCCATTCTTCTGGTCGGCGCTTTTCGAAATCACCTTCAGGTCTAAGATTGTCTTGCGGTTTCTTGGGAGTCTGCCTTTCAGCTGGACGCCATTCGTCGTGTTTCGGTTTTTCAAAGTCACCTTCAGGTTTAAGATTGTCTTTAGGTTTAGTTGGCTCACGACGTTCAGCGGGCCGCCACTCATCAGGCTTCTGTGTTTCAAACTCACCTTCGGGTCTTAGGTTATCTTGGGGTTTCTTGGGCTTTTGTCTGTCCGCTGGTTGCCAGTCGTCTGGTCGGCGTTTTTCGAAATCACCCTCGGGTCGCAAATTATCTTCTGGTTTCCGGACAGGAGCTCTGTCACCCGGTTGCCACTCTTCGGGTTTGCGTTTTTCGAAATCACCTTCGGGCCTCAAGTTATCTTCAGGTCTCTTAGGCTTTTGCCTTTCAGCAGGCTGCCACGGCTGTTTCTCAGGAGAGGTAAACTCGCCTTCTGGTCTAAGATTATCTTCCGGACGACGAACTGGTGCTCTATCGCCTGGGCGCCATTCCTCGGGACGACGTTGAGCGAAGTCCCCTTCCGGCCTCAAATTGTCTTCGGGTTTTTTCGGCGTCTGCCTTTCGGCTGGACGCCATTGTTCCTTTTCAGGAGTGGTAAAGTCACCTTCAGGCTTCAAATTGTCATCGGGACGACGAACGGGGGCTCGATCGCCCGGTTTCCATTCCTCAGGGCGGCGTTTCTCGAAGTCACCCTCTGGACGAAGATTATCCTGAGGCTTGCGGACGGGCTCACGATCACCCGGTTGCCATTCATCTGGGCGGCGTTTTTCAAAGTCTCCTTCGGGCTTTAGGTTGTCCTCGGGACGTCGAATAGGGGCTCTGTCTCCTGGACGCCACTCCTCGGGGCGCCTCTTTTCAAAATCACCCTCTGGCTTGAGGTTGTCTTCTGGCCGTTTCACCGGAGCTCTGTCGCCAGGGCGCCATTCTTCCGGACGTCTCTTCTCAAAGTCACCCTCGGGTTTAAGATTGTCTTCCGGTTTCGTGGGCTTGGGGCGCTCGGCGGGGTGCCACTCGGGCCGCTCGGGTTTCTGGAAATCGCCCTCGAGGCGGAGGTGGTCCTCGTGGTGAACGGCCGTGGTGCGGCTGACATGCTTCTCGTCGTAGTCTTGCTTGTACGCGGAGACCACGCTCGTCGTGTGCGCCACATCGAACAATGGCTCCGGGACATCGTTGTGTGGGCAGCGGTGACGCCTGAAAAATACAAAAAAACTCACGTAAATTTAAGGTTTTATTCGTTTTTCAGAGATGAATCGCCTGATTTGATGATTAATTAAAGTTATGTTCAAAGTCACACCTTTTGACACGGTAAGGATGCAGCGAGATGTGAAAACGTCGGGGCGGCGGCAGAGGCGGCAGCGTGAGCGGTTCGGCCATCGCACGCGTCCATCGCGCTCGCCTTGCCTCCGGCCTTTCTTACGAGTACGTAACGCACCGGCAATAACAAACTCTTACGAACAACCAACAAGAAAACTTATCAAACATCTTTGCGGCGATACTCAACAAAATCGTTTTTGAAAAACGATTGCTACTCAAAATTAATCGTTATAGCATCACACTCGCTTACAAATATTACGTGACACGTGCTTCAATAAATTTATTACGATTGGGAATAAATTTTAAAGCGTGCCTTCAGTCGGGAAGCAAGCCGCGCACTGCCGTATTGCCGCTCCGGGCTGTGCCTGGACATCGCATTCAGACTACGTGAACTATACGTATAGCACGTAACTAGACAGATTCAGGCTATCCAAACTGCTGTCGAACCGTGTATTCGATTTATGTCCCGCTTAGGTATTTTTAAGTTAGTTTTACTTGCTTTTAAGCAGGTCAGACGAGGTCACGAAGCGTTTAATTGATCTGAACTTTTGATAATCGTTTTAGTTTTAAGTCATAATTACTAACTGACGAGTTAACTTACACAGAACGTAGTTATAACGTCTCGATTCAATATCATTCATAACATCAAAAAAAAAACAAAGCATTTGTCATCAATCAACACTGAAAATGATATCATCAAAACATCCAACAGTTTCGCAACAGGGTCTGTCGTTTAGCCGTGTAATCCAATCCGCCGATCAGCCCTAGTGCTGATGAACGTCCTAATAGCAACGACCGCGTGACCTACTCTCGTAGCCTGGCAACACCAACTACATAAATAATGCCATCCCTCTGACATTTGAACCCCCTAAATTCATGTAAGACGGTACCTATTTTCAGACAATTTATGCTTAGCACCTTTTACAGCTCAGTACGAGTACGTAGTTATACGTAACCGCATAATATATTTAAATATAAAATATGTATTTTAGTGATTCGCCTTCAATGAAAAGTAACCAGTAGGTCAGGGTGAAGATATATTAAGTATGCATTTTATGATTCATGAAGCTCAAGTTATTTCCGTTTTGAGAAAATAAACATTTTTTATGACTAGAATAATAAGAAGAGAAGCCTCTATAATTATGTTTTAATTAAAAATAAAATATGTAATTATAATTAATTTACATTTTATTAAGGAAAATATCATAACTAGTATTTTATTTTACTAGTAGGTTTTATTTTCTTTTGTATGCAAGCTTAAATCTAAAAGTCAAAACAATCATTATGACTGCAGTTTCAATCGACCCTTAATAGCGGGTCCATGTAATTAAGTAATCATATCAACATTCGCGAGTGCATATTGAGATGCAGAATGAATGCAGCTTTCTACAGGATTGAGGCTAATTTATTCCAAGCGCAGACGTTACTGCAATTTGAGTGCAAGTGTGGGTTGGGTGAAGCTTCGGCCCGATATAGGCGTGAGTCAGCGGCGCAGGCGCAACCATGAGTTGGCAAATAAAGGATAAGTTAAGTTTTACTCGATACGTAATGCATTCTCCAATATGTCAGTGCAAGCGCGATAGCCTGCTTTACGTATCGAGTAAAACCTAACGTTATCGATACTTGCTAAGTTATGGTACGGCTAATACTGCGTGCTTACCATGAACTGGTGCCGTGAGTTTAACGGTATAGACTGTGTACTTTTTATCCTCTTCTCTTCTTCATCGGTACACTCTTGCCAGAGTGGTCGTAGCCATTATGCAGGTTTCTGAGTGACCCGCTTCACAATACGTCGCCATTCCTCTCGCAGAGGCAGCAGGGAAGCTTTACGAGAGCATTCGTTTATGGTTGTTGAAATACTGGCTTTGATCTGGTCAGTCCACCTTATTGGAGATCTTCCTCTAGGTCTGGTGCCTTCCACTCTCACTTGCACAACCAGACGCTCTATGGACTCTCCACCTCGTCGGGATATGTGGCCAAAGAAACCGAGGATCCTTTATCCTCTTGCTTGCACCTATAGATACTTGTGTATGATCGAGATGGAGAGTAAATTACGCGGTCGATGATGGGTCGTTGCAGTCTAAGCTCAGTAGCCGTACTATGAGCTGCCGCGCATCCATCCATCCCGCTCGTACTCGCGTATTGGTGCGAGGGAGCCGGATAGAAAGTAAATCCGTGTTATTAACGCCGCGGCTGCTCATGATAAGCACACACAGGGTAAGGAGCCTGAAGGTTGCAATGATTCCAGCAATATTTATAATATATTGTCATTAACTAACCATAAATTTAAATTATAAATGGAAACTTGTAGCATTTCATTTTACGAGCTTTGATGTAGATTGTAGGGAAAACATTACGAGTATTTAATAGTACATTACGACACAAGTGCGAAAAACATGAAATTTGAAAACGAGTGGCGATGTTTTAAAACACGACCGAAAGGAAGTGTTTTAAATCGACACGAGTTAGGTACGAATTTCCTTATTGCACGTGTCTCTACGACGTTTTTTAGTTCAGCAGTGTTATTCACTAAGGAAACCGCCTTGCTGTCAGCGCTGTGACAGCGCTGCGGCAGCGTCGAGCCTAAAAATGGTATTCACTAAATGTACTTTAAACGACACTAGTGCTCGGCGACGAATGCGGCGTGAGCTGGAACTACACTGCGTCGAGAGTTTGACGTTTAATGTATGAACTTCGTATTCTCTAACGAAAAACAGCGACGAACTCGCCCGCAACCTCACTCACAGCCTCGATTCCTAATGTCAAATAAGACAGCTAGGATTTTAGACAAGGCTGTCTCGACATCGAGCTCGTTGACGAACGCAGCGTCGAATGTGTGAATAAGAGAATAGCATAGCAGATGGCCCTTCGAAGTTTTGGACTTGAGGTAAAATAACCCACTTCTCGCACTCTAGAGCCTAAAAAGTACACCATCTGTACTAAAAATAATATTTTATTTTTGCCATTTTACACAAAGATCATTTTCTTTGAGCGAAAATAAAAATAGAATAAGGCCAGTTCTTTACAATTACAATCAATATCCTATATTTTATTCTTCACGAGTAACTGAATCTTTTATGTTAGAATGGAACTGTACAAGTAGGTAATAAAATAAAATATCTTAGCGATTATAACTTTGCCCCAGCACCTTCGTATGTATTAACAGTTAATATGCGCGTATCTCGTATAGTTATGACCAGTTGAGTACCCACTTACCCATACGGTTAAAAACCTGGTGAGACCTTACAAGTCGACATGCAAAATTGCAAATGATGTAAAATTTTAAATTCTGTCTACTGAAACCGGGGGCCGAGCCGCAAAAAGCTAAGATGTTGATTCGAATCCTACAGCGAAATTTGGTAAACTTCGTCTTTTTACGGTACCGTAACTCATAAGGAAAAAAAACGGAACCCTTATACGATTACTCGCGTGTCTGTCTGTCTGTCCGTCCGTCTATTACAGCCGATTTACTCCGTCTATTACATTACAGCCGATTTACTCCGAAACTACTGGACATTTGGCACAAATATGTAAGTTGGTCACCCAACGATGGACGTGGAACGTACATAAATAAATTTTAAATATGAGGGATACTTTTTTTCACAAAACATTTTTCGTGTACATCCCTACACCCAGCAAGGCGCGACATGCTCTTGGCCGGGTTTTTCTTAGTCGTCTTATTTTTTTCTTTTTTGTGTTTGGGTAGGTACATAGTTTTTATTTAGTGTCGCACGGCATGGTGTCGCTTAGTGTTGGCGAGGCAAATACATTTGCCCTAAATCCAGCCCGGAATTGCGATCAATATGGACCTGACCGTGACCACTCAGTACGACCCGTGACTTTTTGTGTCGTGAAGACACATCAGTTTTATTATATTCAACGAATATTTAAGTTTTACAATTATGATACCTCGTCATAAGTGCCTTATAGTCTGTCTAATATTGGTAATGTAAAAGTTGCACTACTTATCTGGTAAAAATCATTGTAGAGTCTACTGTAGATATTTACTAATATTTTATAAAGTAATAAATTACAAAATTCATTCATTTCTAAAATTAGTCATATTCATTTATTTTTAAAATATAATTTTCATTAACACCGCTAAAAATTTACATAGCGTTATGTTAAACGCCAAATGTGGTAATCTCGATTTATAAATATCTAAAGGTACCTAATTAATTCGTTATTACCATCATTAATTATTACGACTCTACGTAAAGTCAGTAACGGCCGACCAATTATTTGAATTATTTACCTTGTTACTTCGAGCATTACGTTCTGAATTCTTTCTTCTAGTCAACGTTGCATTAAATTCTCATAATTGGCACTGCATTAGACTATAAAATTATACTTATTGAATCTATGAGAACATACTAAAAATAGTTATATTACATCTCTCAATTTTAAGTTCTGTCGCGTCGTGTTGTGTGAAAACTATTTCGACACTTTTTGGTAAAAAGCTATACTGGTACCTAGTTGAACTAACAGCCAAAAACTGAAGTCTGAAGGACCACTTGCGAATTAATTTGTGCCACAGCTCAGATTAAGATAACAACATTTATTAGGGTGACAAAGCTGCCGAGCATGTCCATTGATAAGTTTTATCAGATAATTTCAGGGGTAGGCTAGATTGGATTATGTAATATTACGCGATTACTACGACCGACGATCTGTGGTGTGATAACATTATTTCTTATTATCATAACATTTTTATCGATAAAATAGGATGGGTATTGTCTGTAATCTGTATCTACCTACAACTACAACACATCTGAAAATGTATGAAACCTTTTCCTGTAGATACAAGGAGGTTCTCTGGGAGGTACAATCTGACTGATTTACGAGAATTTTTCAATCAAATTCATATGCCTATGTGAAATCATACCGAAGAACATAAATACCTACGTTAAATCTGTTTTCAGAAGAATTAGGTCACTACAACATTCCCAATAATAATAACTTATTTGCTTTATGGGTCTGAAACAAGTGATGAAAATAACTGCGAATGAATCGTGAATCAGTGGCGCCTGCGCAGGGTTCCGCGAAGGCGGCCCTGACACGTCTGGAGATTATAATGAACTGGTTATTCTTTCTTGTCATCTCTCTGTATATAATTGGTATTGACACTATTAACTGACACGTTTATGTTCTGAGGCTTAATTCGCGGAAAAATGGGTGTTTGCCGTTAATGAAAACACTTAACCAGTTGGAACTCTAGACCACATTACAACCTGGTCAAAATTACAAGTATTCAAATTTTTAATTCTAGTTAATAACGTCACATTGTCATAAGTTCTTGAATGGCTTATGGTTCTAATTGAGTGACTGTTCTATATGTCACACACGACTTTTAACAATTAGGTAGGTACTAGAGGTGTGCGCCGATCGGAAAATCGTCGGCGGCGGCGTCCGATGGTTTTTTGACCGGCGGCGGCGGCGTGATCGGCGTGAAATCGGCGTGACCTTGACTGGATTCGAAACATAGCTGTCACTCAGAAATGTGGTCTAAACGTACTATATTTAAGTAATTGAAGTATGTACATCACCATAAAATATCGAAAATACTTCCAATTATCATCATAATTATTTTACAGCCATAAGATAAGACGTCCACCGCTAAATATAGGCCTTCTCTTTGAACTTTAAAAGCGACCTGCATCCAGCGACTCCCGGCGATCACCATAAAGTTGTTGGTCCATCTTGTGGGCGGACGACAACGCTCCGTTTTCCAGACGGTGAGCTTCTATCAATATGGCCCGCCCATTGACCAGACGGCTCCTGTATTCGGATTAACATTGTGGCGTTACTATATAGGTAAATACTTCAACACTTTGATGTACCGATAGTTATCGCTGAAGACTCAAGTACTGCTTACATTTCGACTGAACCGAAGGCTTTCTCATAGTGAACAATCGCTAAGCATAATTGGAAATTATACTCTTCAGTCTTTTGTATAATTTGCTGCGGCATAGGGGGTGTACCGATAAAAAACTGGCAAATTCAAATGAAAAAATCGGGTCAATATAGTTAAAAAGTTGTAATTTCTGGCTTTTGTAATTAACTAAGAGGCCTTAAATTAGCTAACTTTGGTCCTTTTTTGTTGCTACTGCTTTTTTAGTATTTACAATACAAGTTCTCCAGAACCCCTTCAAAATCTTTTTTTCCATTTTCCACTTTTTTAATTTTCCACGGCACGATTTCATGTTCAGCAGAAATTACCAATATTTCTGGTTAATCTCCATGTTTTTTTTTTAAATACAACCCTGCCTTGGGCGCAGTAATACTCTGTGAAGGGAATTATGTCACATTAGTCACAAATTATGTGAATTTTCTATGGGTCTTTAATCAATTATTTAATACAATACAAATTTCAGCCTCTTTAACACAGTTTTATGAAGCGAAATCAGTGCCAAAAACTATCAAGGATATTATGCATAAGTCAAGAATATCTTAAGGAACACGGGAAGTGGGGAATGGCCAGATATATTGACGACAGTCCCATAATTTAGAAAACTGCATATAAAAAGAAAAAATGTTTGGAAAAGATAATTTGGAAGAATCTGTACTGTGAGTACCTGGAATGCAGTAGTGACACAAAAGTACTACAGTCAGCTAAGTTAAGAGTGCCTGGTTAATTTCCAAAGCTTAAAATTATAGCGACCTAACTATATCGATCCGATTTTATTATTTGAAATTTACAGTTTTTTATCGGTACACCCTTCATGAATGCGAATTATGGGTCTAAGCTGTAGCTTCCTTGGAATCCGGCTTATTCTGGAGGGTAAAAACATCAAGTCCGTGTTTCACACACACACATTTAAAAACATGGCTCAGGAACGTGACGAGTCTGTAGTTTTCCAAAAAAGGTGTTATTAATATTACCTTTTTTTAAGAACAACACCAACTTGCCTCTGTTCCACGTGTCAGACGTTTTCTCTCGGAAAATTGCTAGCTCGAATTAAAGAGCTTCAGGACGACTTAAAGTACCGGTGTTACACTCGCTCTTAGAAGTTCCGTTATTCCGTTTTCACCCAGCGCCTTGTTGGTCTTAAGCTGCTTCAGGAACATCTTAATTTTGCACAGACTTATGTCCGGGATATCTTCGGTGTAAGGTCAGGATACCTTGGTTCTTGAATCTCCTACTAAGCTGTCAACGGGCTTCATGTCCGAAATGTACGGCTGGAATTGTCCATAGAACCTCTCGATCCCACCAAAAACATATGCTTTTGTCGACGTTATGCAGGTACCTTCTAGCTTTTAGCTTTGGCATAGCATGAAAAATGTATATTGCTCGTGGGTTCACTTTATACATATTGTTACAAGCATGTGATTTACGATGCATTTTGAAGTGATTCTGTTAATATAAAAACTAAGTGCGTGGTGAAATTGTAAACCTTTTCATTTACTGGGAAAAATAATTAGAATTATAAAACGAATCAAAATTTTTGACACGCCGATTTCACGCCGGTCAAATTCATCGGCGGCGGCGGCGTGGAAAAATCATCGGCGGCGGCGGCGCGGCGGCGCGGCGCACATGTCTAGTAGGTACCCTGTCATATTTATACAGGGTTTTTTTTAATTTTTATTGGTCGTTTCAGTGCTTGGTCTAAAACCCCTTTGCACAGAATATCCCATGGAAAAACCGCAGAACCTAGTAGCGACAGTTAGTAAATGTTAATGGTTGTTTTAACGGCCTGTATTTTCGGAAATTGATTAAGCTTAAATGAGCTCAGAAACTTTAGTCATATCATATCTATCCGAGTAATACACGTGTAACACAAATTTAATGCATACTTTCTTAATTTTACGAATCGGTATTAACTTTTTCAGTAACATTTTTCGTAACCATAAATATTTGAAGGGTAATTTCTTCATAATTGTCTCGTCCTCCTGGTAACACTACTAGCCACCAACAGTAATACCTACTAAAGTTACAGTTAACTATAATTCTATCACACCTGTCCTAAACACTAGTTAGAAACTATAATTTGTCAGCGCGGGGTAGAATTCACATGGTAATTAATAGCTTAACCCGCTCTGCATAATTGTTATGCATGTAAAGCTGCATGTGTCCTTTACCACAACCACAGTAATTGTTGGCAACAAAATTCCGCGAATTCAACAAAATTAAATACCCTTTTTCGAAAAGGAAGCGGACGACATCTGTTAGCAATTAGAAACATTATCCGTATTATTTTATATTGGACTTTTACTGAAGCGTAGGTAATAAAATTAAAAATCACATGTTTTAGCTTTGCTTTCACCTACCAAAGGTACTTATATCACTAACTAACGTGTATTTTAAGCTTGAACAATGGAGACATATGTCTAATGATTATTGATTTCATGTGCTTATTTATCATGATTTACATACGATGATAGTAGCTATTCATTGATTTAACGAGCTTATTTACCTCCCCAGCCTATTGCTAGCCTAACAGCCTGTTTCACAAACCCCGGATAAATATATCCGTCAGTTTAAATTATATCTATCTATTTCCCCAAACACATAAAAGAAAAGGAGAGTTAACATTAATCAGACAGATATATTTTAATCGTGGAGGGTCTATCAAGCTGGAGGTTACTCACACCACAATCCTTATTAAGCTTACTGGGGGGTTACCATGACCATGACGTACTAATGCGATTCAGTTTAGGTTCATGGAAAGGGACAGTGATATACGACTCGTATAGCCTTGTCCCTTTCTCTCGAAACTGAACCGCATTATAGTACGTCATGGTAACCCCCTGATCCTTTCTTAGCCTTGTCGATCTGCTGTATGTAGGTAAGGTACACAAGGTTTAGCGGTGATGTTTATTGATTGTAGCTAGGTATCTAAACATAATATATGTTAGAGAATACGTTGTTAGCGATTTTGACACACGATAATGTCATTCATTGTCTCACTGTTATGTATTACCTAATTTGTATGCGCATTGTTTTCGCCTAACACTCCGTATACACAAAAGTGAAAGTACCTACCTAGTGCATTCAGTGGATTAGCAAGCAGCCGCATGCAATGCTGTAAGTTTACCGCGAAACTTCGAAAATGGTGAATTTCGAAATACAAGTATTTGTACCCTGTCACTCCAACGAAAGCATCATCAGAGTGACAGAGACAGATGCTTGAAATTTACAATTGTCCAAGAGATTTCTACAACATCCGGCGAAGTTCGAATGCATTTCATTTTATTAGCTAGTTAATATGAATTATTTAAAAATAGTATAGGGTAACATGGTTAACCCTGGATCACTCCATTTTACAAGGCCTATATCTCGAAAAATATTCGTGCTATATACATAATTTTTGAACTATCGTATACTTCATTTATTTGAAATTCATCTGATTATGGTCTGGAATGTATATTAGAAGCTATTTAGAAATACTAGAACTTTAAAAAAAAAGTGGAAATTGATCCACTGTGCAACAGGGGGGGTGAACAATGAATATATCAGTTGTTCACAGTGGGCCAAGGAGAATTACGTGGGCAAGATATGGAAAAAATCAATGAAACAACAACGAGTATTCATTTTTTTATTGCAATAACCATCAGTCACTCTTAATTATTAACTACCACAACCTACTTGGTAGGTTTATTAATCTTATTTGAGATCAAATTCCGGACATTTCCTGTTCAGGACATAATCGACTAGTAACAGCGACTGCATAAGGTGAACCTGAACCCCCTTATTTCCTCTTTAGTCTTATCACTCTCTGCATAACATAATACTTTCATGAGATCAAATTTTCTAAAAGCTGAATGATGCTGGATGACATTTGCAAGCCTTTCAAAAAAAGTCCTTACAGTTTCATTGTTAAATGCAGTAGCTCGCGCCAGACTACATGCCTCTGGATTCCGTAACGATAGGTCTGGGAACTGGGTGTCTTTCGCGAAAGCCTCTTAGTCAATCAATGTCGGCCATTTGATTTTGTTCCCAGGAAGGTGGCATATTAATATTATTGTGTACTGCCATTTGGTATGCCATATGTCAGCAGTCTTTGGCGGATAGACCGTAAAACAATACTGCACATTTCTTATAGTAGTCTTCCATTTTTGATGGTTTTTAGAGCCGTTTCCATTAACCGGGCAGTAA
The DNA here is from genome assembly GCA_025490895.1 of Thaumatotibia leucotreta. Classification (NCBI taxonomy): domain Eukaryota; kingdom Metazoa; phylum Arthropoda; class Insecta; order Lepidoptera; family Tortricidae; genus Thaumatotibia; species Thaumatotibia leucotreta. The sequence continues at coordinate 45,195 of JALPQI010002287.1, forward strand.
TGCCGCCTACTTTTCGACAGATCACCCTTTTCCTCGACATTCTGTAATATAAAATTATTGTAATATTTTGACAAAACATACATAATTATGACTCATTCAATTATGACACTGACTCATTGTGTACTTGACCCACTTGACCCAGTGTCTACCCTTACGTCAAACTAAATTTAAAAAATTAAATATAATAGAAAAAATACTCACATCGAAAAAAAAACGAATCTAGGCAATAGTTAATTAATCAAGTTAATAATTAAAAAATAACGGGGCTTATACTGGCAAGTGTTTGGAAAATATAGTTTAAATTCCGACTTACGTAAATGTTTCCATCACGTGGCACTAACACTTGGACACCTGCGCTGGACGTTGTACTGGCGCGGCTCCATGAGGACTGAGCTAGTAAGAACGTGTCGGTCAAAGGTATCTAGGGTGCGTAGAAAAGTAATAATAACGCAGTGCGTTTTGTAGTTGTGTGCGTTACCTACTGTGTACCAGCAACCCAGTGTCAACCATGTTACCCTAGGTCTAAATGCTACTGTAAAGTATTGAGAGCACTAGGGATTGAACTTGAGAAATAAATGATGAATGGAGACATCGAATTTATAAAGTCTAGTACTTAATAAGCGGTGAAGCGACTGAATTCTACGATCATGGGTGTAACGTTATGCCCATAACGTCAGTATAAAGCTGGGTTTACACGGGCTTAGTAGCTAATGCTTAGTACTTGTCACTTACACTTGTGAACTGTGTGTAAACATGTTGTATAAGTGCTTAGTATTAGTACAACTGCAAGTGCAAGTGATTAGAAGCCGATCCTATTTACTAAGCGACAAGCACCTACCCCCAACTAAAAATCTACTAATACTTGTCACTTGTCGAGTAGTGTAAACATTTAATGACAAGTGCATTCTGATTAGTGATTAGGTAGATCTTATAAACTAATACCATTTACTAATACCAATGTGTAGACGGTTCCTTGCCACTTGTCACTGTACGTATAAGTCCCTAACCACCTACACTAATGACAAGTACTAAGCCCGTGTAAACCCAGCATAATAATATATTTAACGTAAGTTTACGCTTCATACGTTTAATAATATATTTAAGTCCCGTTTCGTTTCATAAGCGGTGAAGATTGGAAGACAGCAAAATTGACAAATAATTTCAAGATGGTTGGCCCACCGCGAACTATGAACTTGTCTCTGTCACACCAACGAAGGCGTCATTAGAGTGACAGAGACAAATCCCCGAAATTCGCGAACTTCGGAATTCACGGAAGAACCGCAGATTGTATCGTCGCAAAAGTTTTGACAGCGAATTATCACTACACAATAAGGACCTACGAGTACCTATACCTAAAGTAAAGGTTTTGATAAAACGAGAATCATATTTAACAACACTTGTATGGCAATGTGAATCAACAGAGGCACCCCAAGTACTTATAAAAACCAAGCTTAGTCAAGCTTCCTTACTCATCAGTTACTCAACATGACCCGATATAGCGCGCCCAGGCTGGGCATCGCTCGCGCCTGAATCACAGGCAGATGCTTCGTGCTTGCATCAGATGACATTTACGATCTAATTCTGATTTGTTTGGTCCATTAACAGGACACTAGCCTAACTCTTAGATCTCTTAAATAAATGGACATAAGAAACCATCCAAAAAATATCGCGCTGAAAAAATGAAGTAATAGGTATTTTCACAAGCATATTTTTTATTTATGAAAACGCAACAAATTAGAGCTCAGTTATGCAATTTCCGTAGATACCTATCTACTAATAGAACAAGTTTAGTGAGGATTGAAAAAATGTAATCTGAAGCTTTAAGGTTCCCGAGAGGAATAAAGAATATGGATATTAGACAATAGGATGGAATCTTTGTCGGAAGAAAAAAAAAGGAAAGAAAGTGCCACAGGCTGATTCCGAGGAGCGTTTCAAACGCTCGGATTTGTCACTGTCGTCTCACGATTATTACCGAGATGGAAGGACGTGTAGCAACACCAATGATTATGCCAGACTTAGTATTGGTGCGGAATTACGTTTACATTAAAACAATACTCTTAGGGTCATCTCTTTTAATAAATAATACTTGTAGAGACTACAATGACAAAATAAAAGCGCCGTAAAAAAGCTGGATATTCACCCCACAAAAAAACCATACATTAAATCAATATTTAAGATTGTATTAAGGAATCAAAAGCATATATGGTAAACAAAAAGTCCGACCCCGCTACAGCCACGGTTGAAAGTTGTCCGCCAAAAACGGAGCGACGCCGGCGGCAGCAAGCTCGCAGCGAAGGCTTGTGGTTACATAAAGGCCGTGGGGCCTGTGTAATATTCGGGGAAATATTGAGTATATTTGCTTTAATTCGAGGCTTATTCACTTAAAGGTATCCTAACTTAGCATACCGCTATTGAACAACAACAAAAACATTGTGTTGTGACGAAATAACTGAAGATCTGAAGTAACTGGCCACTTTGGACCCTTCAACGAAATGGAAGAACGTACCCTACCTAGTATCAAACGGAAGTTAAAAGAAAGTATTAAAAGATAGTTAAAAGGAAGTGGTGACGATCGTGAAAAATATTGAAAAAAAATGTAAACGATGTACCTAAGTCATTGATCTCGATCAATGAGAAAAATACACCTATAAATCAATTGTAGGTATCTATCGATTTCCACCCCGATTTTAATTATGTAACTAAGCACTTAGGATTGAATTTCAGTATATATCATAAAACGCATCAGATTAGTATTCATCGCACTAGGCCAATAACGTACCTAATGACATTTGGCGCCGTTAAACAACTTTCAAAAAGATCAGTTATGAAATCAAAAAGATCAGAAGGTTCAAATATGATCTGGCTAGAGTAAAAACTTTTCACACTGTAGCTACGCACAGTAAGAATCAAAAGAAAAGCGCTTATTCCCTTACGACAGTCTCCGTAATTTTAATAACGGCTTTTTGTATTGCCGTACTAGTACTTACCTACTCTGATGTCTCTGATTAAAAGATTGGAACATTAAAATAGCATCATCACCCTAAGACGAGACTTGAATTCCCCAATGGAACAATACATAGAAAAGATGTTTATGATTCGGCAGTCGATGTGGGTGTACGACTGTACGGTCGCCTGTCGCCGGCCGCAAGGTCGTCGACCATATGGCCTACCTGTCTGCAAGCTCCACGCAATCTAAAGCACAAAGCTACTGGCTAATGTAACTGGTAATCATTTCGTAAGCAAGTAAATGAGGCTTTCAAAAGGTCTTAAGTGTCCTTATGGTTTATATGGAGAAATATAAGTCCTTTTCGAAAGACACCTCACATGTTTTTTATTAACGCTAAGGTTTGGATGAATCGGAAGTTGTAATGAAGATGAGCAAACATCTCTATGTTATAAAATTATAACAAATAGTTCTGCCTCCGTAGCCTAGTTGGTAATGAATGACCCGGGTTCGAATCACGGCGAGGGCATTATCTGCTGTGTATTTATTTATCACAAATATTTGTTCGTTGTCGCTTGGTACCCACATGACAAGCCTTAATTGAGCTTGCATAGTCCCACACTTGGTCGATTTGTATGAGATGTCCCAAGATTATTTATTTATTTACTTAATTTTGAAGCCAAATCAGGAAACGAATTCCATCTTTTTTAGAGAGAGAGAGAGAGAGATCTTTATTTTGCATTCTTAATTCCATCAAGCCTTGATTCATCATTCAATGAATTTTGACCTCGCTTGCATGTTACTAACATTTTAAGTAATTAAGATTAACGTTTCAAACACTTACTGACAGCTTAATAATTGACTTAGTTATCTGTTGGGTACTTAATTTTGGGATATCTAATGAACTTGTTAATATGTTTCCATGATTTTAATAATTTAATACAATTCTTTGCTTTTGGATGTTTGCCGTAAGTATCTTCAGTGATTCACATCTTTACGAGTGTCATACCATAAACGAATGACTATAAATTGCCCCTATAATGACTGCCAGTATCTAAAATCAAGATGGAATTAATAATACCAGTCCTTAAATTAAATTTTCCTGTAGTCCCCTTGACGCCCTGCAATCACCTTCGTTGGATATAGGCCGCAAGGGTGACGTAACTTCTTGATACAAGCGTCCTGTGTTGCCGACGTTAAGTTGCGGCACCGGCAAGTAAACAAGAAACGAGTTTAGCGAGGACGTGGGCCGGTGAGATCACCGCCGCGAATATCCGCAGAGGTCGCAGTGTGCACCATTTTACACGTCACGCATCTCTCTAAATTGCCGAGCCAATTCTGTTTACAATCTCCAATCGGCGAGCTCTCACGCGATATGAATTATGATGGAAATCATCAAATTCGCCGCGTTAAAGCAGTCGCTTGGCTTGGCTTCTCAGTACGAAGCCTTTTAAGGATGTCTTGCCTCCACATTCTAGCTCACTTCCAAGTCAGCCTCGCGCGTTGACGTAACGTAATTCATGGAATCGATTCAGTTTCTGTTATGTTAATTAACAGTTTCAAGTGGATAAGTAAACATGTGTGAGCGACAATTTCACAATAAATAAATGTAATGGATGAAGACAGTAGCGAGATTGCTCATAAGATGAAGGACTAAGGTCAATTCAATGATGCAGTATATCTGTTCAATTGAGGAACTGGCGCCGAGTGGGCGACTGCCGTTAAGATGAACGCTTTATCCATTCTTCCAGTTAGTGTTGATACTGTTGATGTTATCGTTTTAGTGATGGATTAAGCCTCTTATTCATAAAAGTCTCGTAACTTTGTAAGTCAATAAGTATTGTTTATCCTTTTCGCTCTTAGACACATAATGCTAGACCGAAAGGGACAATCAAACCTTATCGTCTTACTAAGTTAGGAGACGGGACGTTTATGAATAAGGAGGTAAGTGTTTATTTAATGGGAATAGTTCTCAAGCACATTGTCTTACAAGCCGATTAATAAAGGCGCTGAAAGAAAACTTCACTTGTTTAGATTTTTAACATACGCTTTATGACTTAATTTACTTGTTATTGATGAATTTTTATCAGTGAAACGCAATCTTTTAAGAATCTACTAAGTCGTTAATATGTAGTTGTATTCCCAGCAGGAATTTGCATACAAAGGCCGTCCGTAACTATGCAGGAAGCTCAAAAGTACAAGGGAATTTCACTGAAAAGTATAAGACTTCCTAAACAAGAGCTTACATTATGTGACTATTATTATTAACTCCTATTCTGACTTTTTCGACCGTGAATTCGTGACGTCACGTCATGGACATTGCTGATGCATGAACTCATAAAATTTCAAAACACCTGTGGACGTCTCCTTATAGAATTCACGTCTCGAATTTGCGATTCGTCGAAACATTACCTTACAAAGAGCTTACACTAGTGTTGATGGACGTGTCGTGAATGATAGGGTCTAAATTACCTTATCATACCTAACTGCTAAGCCAGTCACGCAGGTAAGACCCAAACAACTAAACTTCTTAGTGATTTCTAGCTACATATATAAAATAACAGTATTATCGGCAAAAACACACTTTGGTGTCAATTATACACATAAGGAAACCAACTAAGTATTTGAAATTATCAATGGGAGATGATTCTGATTCATACTAACATACACTAATATGATAGGTAGGTATTTAAAATGTAATACATGTCATTCAAATATTTGCGTATTAGTTATTAATGTAATCGCCGGTGATCGTAATGAAATCCGACCCAAATATTGGATGGTTCCGATATCTGGGACTTAACGAATGATTCCTAGTAAGACCCTAATGTCATACCAGCGCTTTTCTCATACATTTTGAGTTAGGCACAATATATAGCTTTACCTACTATTATTATTAAATAGAATATGATAATCGAAATGAGGTGTCGTTAAACATCGTATTAACGAAGGGTCAAAGAGTTCACATATTGGCGTAATCGAGGCCGCAGCGAGTCCTTCTGTAATGTTGTCTGTGTTCTGTAGGTACAATTATCTTTGAAAATGGAGATTCCGAAAAATTTTCAGTGATTTGTAACAAATAAACCCAAACCAATCAGACGCAAAATTTAATTAGACTAAAATCTTCACTATATTTTGTATTCTGTAGCTTCTCCTTTGTCCAAACAAATAAGTAAGTAACTAAGAAGAAATTAAGTCATTCACAAATGTTGATAGGTAATGTTAATTTAAACTGCCGTTGACTGCATTAGTAGCACCAAGAAAGCAGTATCGTCAGTCACGGTGCCCGCGCAGGCTACACACATAAATGGCGCCTTAAAATTGTAACGAACTAAGTAGAAATAAATTCGTTCTAAATTCAACGGTACAAACGGCTGCTTAGTGCCTAAACTCTTCGTGAGTTGTTTGCGTGATGCTCTTTTGTTTTTACAGGCAATGTCACAGTGGAGTGCTCGCGTTGTCAATCTTCTGTGCTTACCGTGCCGCCGCCGTGTCGTACGAATGGTTTAGCAAACGCATGTCAACAATACGATTTAAATGTAATTTGATACAATTCTATTCAATTATACTCATATCCGAGAATAAAGCACGGATGGACAATCTCTAAGTGTGTTGTCTCCGATTACAACGCTACTGCGATTCTCTAGGCCAACTCATACGATTAGAGCTTATAACATGTTTGTGATAAAGCTTGTGAAATGTTTGTGTTTGAGATCGAGCATCATCAATCGCATCAACAGACTAATTGCGTCCACTGCTACACATAGCACCTTCTCATTAGGTAACTCTTATCCCTTAGTCGAGTCTTATGACACCCACGTAAAGAGCTGAAATGGTGACAAATACTGAATAATTCTGTGGTGAACATACATATTCTTACTGCCGTCTCCACGCCATAGTTATATTATAGTATAATAATATGATAAAAGTTTCGCGCCTAAAGTAACACGGCCATTGGGCGATGAAGCGGCAAATGGAACGCCCACGGGTAATCTAAGCCATTGTCGAAGGTAATAAGTCGTGAAGATGATTGATTAACTCATTAGCGGAATGGAATTTAAATGTCGTTTTTGGAAGGTTACTGATACCTACTAAATGCATATGTGAATAAGCACATAGAAATATATTTGAAACGTAGAACCCGTAATGTAGTTAAATATGTACCGTAAAACGAGGTAAATAGGAATGTAGAGTAAACTGGACTGTTTGTCCTGGGCTAACAGACCAGTTTACTAGCTCTACGTTCCTATTTACCCCGTCATTCCTGTTTATCTCTTTTTACGGTATCTATCCGTCTATCCGGAAGTTGAATCTTGAAATTAATGTAGTCACTTATATTTTAAATGAAATAAACTTAAGATATGTGCATAACTGGTATTACATATTTCATTTATAAAATGAACAATCGATGTCAATTTGAACTCTGTTGCTCAGTATGACAGTCTCGATTGATTACATTATTTCGACAAAAGTATGACATTTCGGTCGTATCGTTTTTGATACTCTATGCACCTAAGGTTTAATACTTATACAAAGCCGGGACAGGAGCGGTGAAAACATGTAAGTTTTCACGTTTTGTAAAGTTGACTACCTACTATAACCGCCTTATTCATAAACGTCTCCTATTTGTTACAGTTTAGGTTTAATAATTAACGAATAAAAAATAATACTCACTTATTTAGATACGCTTCATAAACTTAAATATAGTAGCAGTCGCAAAATGGCCCTTATTTTCGTAGGTATACACTGAAAAAAATATTTACCAAAGTGACTTAGGTTGGCTATATTACGAGGAAACTTTGATATATCTAACAAATCCTTGCTATCAAATTTACAAAACTAAAAAGGTTGAAGTCGATACCAGAGTTCTGGTTAAATCAACAAAGAACATTGTACATTATACCAAACAACTGGTGAAATCAACAAAAAACTGGTGTAATCAACCAAATTAATTTAGTAAAATGCCAACATAAAAAGTTTGGTAAAATCAAAAAAATATTTGTGATAGGACCCAGTCAACCTTAATTTCCGGTTAGAATTACGAAAGATCTGATAAATCCAACTTAGCATTTTTTTCAGTGTAGGTCGCTGAAACCAGAGATGAAGCTCAGCTAGCACTTACTAAGAAATGTATGAATTCATGGCCCATTAATATTAAGTAGCCATACCCATTCGCAGTGGCACATCAACACATGTGACATGTCGTTATAATATACACTACGTGTAACATTCGTAATTAAGCACACACCTATCTATATAATGAAATCCTTATATCAGTAGGTATGTGGTATGTGTAGGTTAGGTAAGCTAGATATGCATTTCGTTTTACTATTTTTGTTTGTAGTTATAAAATTTTCACGTAGTGTATTGTGTTGTTGTGAAATTTATTTTTTACATACATATACGTGTTAGCAACGTTGAACGTATGACTTTTTCGCCAGGTCCTTTTATTTATTTAGTTAATTGCACTAACAATAACGATAACGGAAGTAATGGAGAAAATCATAAATGTGTTTTTCTTTTCAGATCAACCTCGAGTTTTTCATAATGACAAAGTGAAGGGTCCAGCCAAAAAACATGTCCAATGCTTGTTCTTGTCAGCCTCTGTAGCCTAGTTGGTAGTAACCCTGCCTACGAAGCTGGAGGTTCCGGGTTCGAATCCCGGCGAGGGCATTCTTTGTGTATTTATTTATCACAAATGTTTGTTCCTTGGTCATGGCTGTATATGTATCTAAGTATCTATACGTATCTATCTATTATATATATCGTCGCCTGGTACCCACAACACAAGCCTTAATTGAGCTTACCGTGGGACTAGGTTGATTTGTGTAAGATGTGCCAAGATATTTATTTATTTATTTATTTATTTATTTAATGCTTAAAAAAATCAGGGCAAATTCACACCTTATTCTTAAAAGTAAGGTGGATTTTCCTTCTGTAATTCGAATTGGCTAGACATGTTCTTTCCGTGAATCCTTCAAGTAGATTATCGCGGTCACCTATTTCCATGACCCTTTAACTTACAACCGGTAACTAACAGAATTATAATGAATAATAACTCTAACGATGTGATCGACCCAAATGTTCCTAAATATCTAATGGATTCCCGCGACCAACTTGTATTATCCACCTACACCGTATGAAATAATCAATAGCCACACTAACACAGAAAGTAACTGTAGCATACTAACTTGGCATAGTTGTGGGTTGATTTATTGTTAAATATTGTACGTACACCTACTATTATAGGTACCATTCGGTAGATGTCAGTAACATTTTTAACGTAGGTATATGTAGTCTGGCAAATAGGTACTGCATATAGTAGAATAGGAAAATTGAATATTGATATTCTGATCTGTGTATAGGGTGATCATATAATATGTTTTGGGAAGGAGATTAAGCCTCTTAGGCTAAACCTCAGAAGTAATCGGTAATTAAAGTAGAACCTTGGTAGTAGGTAGGTACTTATCGTCAAAAAAAATTTTACCCTTCCGAAACTTCCAAAAACCTCCCAGGGGATCTATTTTAAATCCCAAGATCGCACAGGCAACGGGAATACACTTACTTTTTGGTCACAATATACAATTCAAATTTATTAGGTACCAATATTTTTATCCTATCATGCACTTCGCAAAAGGAGCAGCTAATATACTAACTTATGAGACAATTAATGCCTCAAATACAAATACATAGGTAAGGAAATTGGGTCTTTGGGTCGTGTCCCTTTCATGTCAAAACTGTAAATAATTAAATTTCCTAACTAAAGCAGGAACGAATATAAAACGGCATAATTAATCTTACCCCATTATAGCCTGAATTTTTTTCACGTCTAAGTATATGAATATGAAGCTTTCTAATTTTTTTACTTTTCCAAACAAAAGTCTGTGCCTTAATAATTATGGCACTTATCGCACTCTTCTTCGATAAAAAGTAGGAACATGTATTACAAAAGCTTTGATAGGTTTCGGGTACCGAGACCTAGAGCTATGTATGCGTAAGTATGCAATGCATAATGTATGTATAAGTACGCATGCACCTAATATGTGTAAGTAATTCATAACACGATTTGTGGTAAAGTAATATATCTTTGTGAAAATTCAAAGAAAGCTGTATTTTATTTCATAAGATCGTTATGTACTTTACAAATTTGTTTCTTTGTTAAATTGTAACTACTTTGTTTCCAGTTATAAAATGTCCATCTCTCGCACTTTATTACCTCGTTTGAACAATAATTTCACGATGGAATCAAATAAGCTGTCGATATTACCTATTTAGAGTCGTAACATCCTATAAACTCTAAAACGGCTTAAGCGAAACTGTATGTGATCAACATATTTAATATTCAAATACATACATTTGTACTATATTCGTGTAACACTTACTAATTCTTTATTAAATAAATGGAACTAGCAAAGCACAGAACGTTAAAGGACCTATAGGCATATTGTTATGCGGGTATTTAATTCTTCATGTAATTACATATAATACTATGCAGCTCTACCATTCACTCACAGGTAGGTACAATAATTTTCCATGTAACAAAAACCGCACTTTTACATCTAGGTAGTTACTCGTACATCATAGGTGTGATAGGTGTTTATTATAAAAATAAATACGATATTATATGTGCGATTAACCTTCAGAATACGTGCATATTGTGACTAATTAACGTAGATAGTCCTGGGTTGTTTTGCTTACGGTCAGAGTTTATCTGCGTGATGTCATGCCAGCCAGTGCCCGAGCCAGACTCAGGCGCAATTCTTTGTGCGCTTCCAAAGATAGAATGGACGAAACATTGCTATAAATGAAGTGCTGATGCTTCGGGAGAAGTGGGGACGATGTTTATAGAGTGCTAACATTGTGATATGCATAGTTACATACTCGAATAGGCTTTGGCTTAAAGAACCACCACACCATAGTAGCTGCACCGTTAAATTCCTTAAATACTTACTTTTTATGTCTTCCTTTTTAAAACGTAAATTACTGTTAATACATAGCATGCTTATGTTGCTTTTAATATAGGTACATTAAAAAAATTTAAATCCTGTATTTGTTACAATATCGGTAGGTGCAGATTACTTACCACACCACAAACTCAATAATATTTTTTCATGTAATTAATTGATTTAAACTTTCACGATTTTCACCAAGGCAGACTTAATCTGTCTGCGATCACAACGCCACGTCCGAAACGTCAGTATAATATCAAAAGTAGGTGAGAGTGATTAAGTCCCGATTGTTTTATGAGGAAATCAGTGGAAGCAATAATAAAATGATTTCGAATATTTCTTGTTAAAATTCTGGTACCAAACCGTTCGTTCGCATACTAACGATTAACGTTAACGTTCGATTTGACCTTAATTAACTTTTTACCGACAGTAGGTAATTTTTTCATTTTGAATATGGCCGGCCCTGTTATTTAGCTGATATTCACAATGGGCTCAGATAAATACGAAGGCCCCTGTGAGGTCAGAAGGTAGCGCATCTAATAGGTCCTACGTCACTTTACTAGGAACTGAAAATGTATTGCATTCCGAACACAATTCATTTTATTTATCCTGCCTGCATGTAGGTAGGTACTATATTTAGTCATGACAATGTACTGTCAGAGCTTTGAAGCGAGTAGTTTTACTTTAATTCAATTACGTTACCTACTAACCTACAGCGTTAAACATTTAAAATATTTTAGCAAATATAAATTGTTACCTGTACCTACCTACCTAAAAATAATCACAAAAAAATGTACTTCAACCGATTTCTCCAAGATCCCATCATCAGACCCTGACTTGGTGCCAACGGGACCATCTGATGGGGTTATACATACCCGTTCGAAAAAAAAATACAATATGTTCACGATTCTCGGAGATATTGAGTAGGCAGTAGGCAACATACATACAAAAAATCAGTCAAATTGAAAACCTCCTCGTTTTTTGAAGTCGGTTAAAAATTACTGAAGTAAGGTATTACCTATTGTTAAATTATTTAACAATAGGGATGATGATGATGAGGCACGATGAAATTATTACTAAGATGTAGATTGCAGTAATTTTTGTACAGATTCAATAAAATATTCAATAAATTGAAAAGAACTTAAAAGAGTAGGTCATTTGGTAGTACTCAAACGTGACGTCACTTTTGAGTATTTCATATAAAATTCCATAGTGGTGATCGTTTTGACAGTTCGAAAAAAGATGCTGATTTGACTTGCCAGTCATCATCCCTATTTCGAAAGCATTTCTCCTTGATTTCTCCTCTTCGGCTGTTACGTGTTACGTTACGTTGCCCAAAAAAAGAGGCTCCATAGGAAGCATTTCAGGAATTCACACGTCATAATAAATAAGTGTATGATTTAAACAGTTGATTTAATGTGAAAACCGTAACGCCGCTGATAAGGAATCGTGTAAGATGTTAGTTAATAGGTAACCTTGTGCTTGAATGAAACATTAGCTAGGTAAACTAGGATATGTAATCTTTAATATTAAAAATACCTTGCGTAATATTTTTCAGAGATAGTGGTACGTCACTGATTCATTAATGGCGATTAACACATATATTATGTTTTTTTTTTCATATTTTTGGCAAAATTATATCGGTCGTTAAACTCTACATTTTCTACAATGAACTGAAATCTCCTATTTGCTCAGATAAAGCTATCGCGTGGTGGTCATTTCAGAAAAGATACTAAGGGTAAAGATATACAGTGTGTTACCGTGACCCGGTATTTTACGAAAATAGATAATAATATATTATGCGTTAATAGCAATCGTTTTAAGTATTAACAGTTCAAAAATGTTTAAATTAACAGTATAACCAATTTTATTTCCTTCTACAGGTTAACGTGTAGGACCGCTTAGTTAGCAAACGCCGCGACCTGTCTTTGTCAAAAGCTAATTAACAATTAATTTTGAAGTAGGAAAAGAGAGAGACAGAGATAGAGAGATCTAAATATACATCGAATGTATAGGTACATTCAGCATTACAATAAATAAATAAATAAATAAATATCTTGGGACATCCTACACAAATCGACCTAGTCCCACGGTAAGCTCAATTAAGGCTTGTGATGTGGGTACCAGATGACGATATATATAATAGATAGATACATATAGATACTTAAATACATAGACAGCCATGACCAAGGAACAAACGTTTGTGATAAATAAATACACAAAGAATGCCCTCGCCGGGATTCGAACCCGGAACCTCCAGCTTCGTAGGCAGGGTCACTACCAACTAGGCTACGGAGGCTGACACACACCCCAGCCCCACACTGTGGCAATAATTCCTCAAAACGAACAATGTATTTATATCTACATTGCTTCTCACACAACTTTTCTAACAAAGTTATTTAGTTAAATTAATGCCCATTGTTTGGTTAAATATGAGGGTAGCACTCTGTATAGTCTTTAGCTGTCCGAGGAAGGCAGTATCAGACAAGCCGCTTTCCCGAACCTTATCGGAACCGGCTTTCCGATTTCTTACACGTCCATTTGTGGGACACGATTGACATTCTTTAATGGGAAACCTTTTAATATTATACTCAGTTAGCCATCAATGTTCTTTCTGAAGCGTTTGTTGAATTATTTCAGCTGAAAATGTATAGGTACCTAGATAATTCAGTGTGTAACATCGTTACCACAGAACTATGTATGTACATCATTAACGGACTCTGTTCTGTGACTGAGTACAATTTATAAAATGAAAAATCGAGTTATTAAAATAAATAGATACGTGTGTATTTTCTTTTCTATTTTACGATATTAAAATTGAACGGATTACCTGCCTATTGATAATGGGTAACTTTAGGTAAAAGGAAAATATATATACATTTTTAAATTAATGTTATTAAATAGCAGCATATTTATCGCAAACCTCCTTTTTTTAGTACAGATGGTGCCTTTTTTAGGCTCTAGTGCAAGAAGTGGCTCATTTTACGTCAGGTCCAAAACTTTGGAGGGACATCTATACCGTACGAGACACGTCGTATGAGACACGTGCAAAAAGGAAATTCGTAACTCGTGTAGATTAAACACACTCCTTTCGGTTGTGTTTTAAAACATTGCCACTCGTTTCGAATTCATGTTTTTCGCACTTGTGTCGTAATGTACTATTTTAAGATTGGAATCATGATCCTACAGTGAAAGTTCATCAACTTACCTAAGGTAAAAAATGTAGAGTGAATATTGTCGAAACATTTTTTTTTTCAGAACTATTTAAGAAATAATCAATATCGTAGTTAACTAGGCACTAAATGCATAAAGATAAAGAAAATTTCAGGTTACTTAGTATGATACGATACGACATCCCTTGTAAGGCTGTAGCAGCAATTATTTTTAATTGCTCTAGCCATATGTGCCTGGCGCCCGCAGGCACCACGCACCACTACCTACCCGTTACACGTATAGTTAAGGGCTAATATATCGATGCACGGAAACTGCCAAATATATATATATACAACCCTAATACTATTTATATAAGGTTGTGTCTATATATTTTTGGAACTTTGCGCGCATCTATATCTTTTACCGTGACTATACACTTCGTAAATACCATAACACTCGCTACACAGCTGCGAGCGTATATAAACATGGGACTTAGTTCTGATGCGTGCTTAAAATGCCCTCTATGTAAAACGATTGTGCCTTGGCAGGATATAGCACATTTCGTAATATATTACCACACATAATATATGTCCGCGTAACATCTATGGTAAATTCAAATAAAATGTAGCCAATCAAAGCGTTGATGGAGCAATCATAAACATTTTTAACTAGGAATAAAATAACTTTTATGAAACAGAAGCTTTTGTTATGTTTTGTTAGATTGTTCACACGTTACTTTACTTAAATTAAATAAATTAAAAAAAATAGTACGATTATTGCTTAACTTGGTCAAAAATTAGCAGTTCATTTTAAAGTTTTGGGTATTTTGGCCAGAAACACCAAAAAAATAATAAAAAAATAGTCAGACTTCGTCAAAGATAACAATGGCTTAAATGGTTCTAAATGGTCTATACTCTTCACCTTAAAGCTTTGCAGCGGTTTACCAATCACCCTGTATATGCAGGTCAGTTTTTTTGGTAGTAAATGAGGATACATAATATATATCTCTTAGAAATATTGAATGTGAATGTATCTATTTACCTATGTATACGCACGGTAAAATCCGAGAGCTCATCGTCTTTATTACCTACTTATACTTAATCCATCAGAGAGGTATTCTATCTCTTGATATGCTTATTAAATTAACCTACTTAGAAATTGTTTTTAAATTACTATAACAATGTAAAATGTTACGAAATATATACCTACGTAAAATAAATTCGATACCGACTTACTATACATATGTGACAATCACAATAAAAACACTTTCGACTTTGAGCTTTTATTACCAGTACAATATAACGATCAATCGTACAGCTTTGTCGCGTGCCATGTGGTCGTTAGCCACACTGCCAACAGATATAGTACTAATCTACTGCTACTGTAACGAAACGCGAACTTTAGTGCAACAATACAATTCAGAATCGGAGCATGTTGCAACCGACCTACTTCCACTAATTGGTGCTATACAAAACTAGATTATCTATACCTAACGTAAATAAAAGATTATGATGTAGACTCGGTCCCGTTTCTATGGTTTGTCGTCGTGAAGTGAACGTTGATAAACGATATAATTGATACCATCATAACTTAATATAACAAAATATTTTCTTCGGTTACCGCGAGGATTACACATGAAATAAAACTTTACAGGGTTCGGGGTCTGCCACAGACCACGAACCCTGTAAAGTGTTCGAAACGTCGGAATGAAGTTAAAATTAGTTAATATACGCGAGTTTATCCGTTTTCATAGTTTTATTTCTTAACATAACAATTAAAATTTTCCTATAATACATTCTCCACCAACACAATAAATTAATTAGGTACATTTTATAGATCACAAGAACTCACGGTAGTTAATTATTTCTGTATTATTTTATTGCATAAAATCATTATGTACGTATATAAGTTCTGACCAATTGAACATCAAATTAGGATTTACTTTCTATTTGATTTATAAGTTTAAGTACCTTTAGACATTGATTTTGCATCTAGGTACCTTAATATTAGATCGAATATATTAAATTTCATATACCGCCTTTATTCATGTCAGTACGTTAGCCTTTCAAAGTGTATGTAATGTAGTAGATAAATATTTAAATGTGTTTGACTTGGTTGTGGCTTGGTTGACAGGCTGTTTAACCAGATGGGTCGCTGCCAGAACAACGCGAGGCTGCCTCCAAAACCCACGGTTTATGACAAGTATACTACATTATAACACGCTGTGCCTCTATTATTATGTAATACAATATTGTAAAAAAATTTAAGCGCGCGCGCGATAGCGCTTTGATTGAATGCATCTAAGTACTAAGCAAGGCCCTAAATGCCATATCTTTCCGTAAAACACAACACTAAGAACCTCAAAGTTCATTTTAAGTATTTTTAAATCTATTAACCTAAAGGTAGATAAAACATAAGAATTCATACAATAAATAAAAAGTAATCTTCTTAAGTATTTATGAACTCTACACCTACTCTACCGTAGCGGCCGCAATAATCTTCTTATTGAATTCCTAAAACATTTGTCTCACCATCAGACGTTTCAAATATTTGTTAAAAATACTTTATTTTCGTAATGTGAGCAATAAATCTTATTTGTTTTGCATTGTGCTGGAACTTACTGGCAGTTGTGGCATTGTTTTGACGAGAAAATTTCAACGAAAAGCATTTGGTCATCGTCAAAACAATGTAAAGCTTACGTTATAACCAAAGTATGCGGACTAAACTATGTATTTGTAATATAATCTATTAAAAGGCTTGAGAGAGTGTGTAATTAATTCAAATAGATACCAAATCTTTATCATGTTAGCATGTCAGGCTCCATTATTTTTCTTTCTTTATTATCTTTGCATCTTTTTATTATTATTTACAGCTAAGGACTAAGAAATAGAGCTTAGTCCTACATCACTTTGTTATGGACCGAAAGATTATCGATTAATCTAAATAATCTCTGTCAAAGGAAATAGAGGATAGTGGTCGTCAAGGAAGTGACACGGCCGAGTAGGCGTGACCTAGACTCCTACTCGCAGCCGAGATACAGCCGTCGTCGTCTTACGTTCGGTGGAGGCAGGCGAATTAACTGGCCTTATATGTTATTCCGACTAAGATGAATCAACTTGTCTTGTATATATATATTTTTTTAACCTTGCGTCAATAAAGTAGGTAGCTTCCGGATGATTCTCTACGTTGAAAAAAAACTAAAGAAAACTTCTGAATCAACATTTCGTTTGGGATTTAAAGGCAATAAACTTTTACAGTTCTAATTTATTGCGTGATAACATAGCACACGAGCATGGCTACTAGAAATGCAACAAAAGCTAGCGAACATTGAACCTTGCGAGACCTTCACAAATTGTGTAACCATGGGTTTATCAATGAACAGCAGTTTCCCAATGCGATGTTCACTGGGGAAGTGGTAATAGGATGTCTTCTCTATATTCGTCTGACCTTTACAATCGCAAATGAGAACGAGTGAGTGTCGCTAAATTTAGTATTGTCTCTCTTAGCTCCGCTTGCACTCTCGGATTATGCCGAATAGTAGACTCAAAAATGCAGGAACTTTAGAGAACCAGTCAATCCCGTGTTAGTTGGCTATTAACATGAGATTTAGTCAATTTGTTTTATAAATAATACCTAGGCAGGAATCTCTACGAAGGATACCCGTAAAACCAGTTTGCTAAGCTTCACACATTCCTGCACCTTTTTATTTGCATGCTAAAATGGTACAAGATCTACAACCTAAGAAGGTCTTAGAGGTACTTGCTTCAAAATAGCTACATATATCTGCGTCGTCGGAATCTGCGCGGACCACAGCTGCTATTCTTGTGGGGCTGCGGTCGATCAATACGGGTACCATGGTCTCTCGTGCTCCTCGGGCGCCGGCCGTCTGTCACGCCACTCCGAGATCAACGACATCATCAGAAGGGCTCTCGTCAGCGCCAACGTCCCCGCGTTTTTGGAACCACGAATAGTGCGGGATGATGGCAAGCGCCCTGACGGGATGACGTTGATCCCGTGGAGGATGGGTCGTGCGCTGGTGTGGGACGCCACCTGCGCTGACACGCTGGCGGCGTCCTACATTTCAGCCACCAGTCGACAGGCCGGGTCGGCGGCGGACGCGCGAGAGCGGTCGAAATGTAATAAATACAGCTGTCTCGGCGCCAACTACGAGTTCGCAGCTGTTGGCGTCGAGACACTCGGCCCGTGGGGCAAGGGTGCTCGCAGGCTCCTTAAAGAGGTTGGGAAACGCCTAAGGGAGGCAACGGGGGACCTGCGAGCAGGCAGTTTTCTCGCGCAGAGGCTCGCAATTGCGATACAGCGCGGGAATGCTGCCTGTGTCATGGGCACCTTGCCACCGGGGGAAGGTTTGGAGGTGGACGTGTAGGTTGTAGGTATACTTTTGTAGGTTGCTTTTAAGGTTTTTATTTTATAGTTAGTTTTCATTGTTTTTTAAGTTAAGTTTAGTTATTTTTGTAAGTTAAGTTTAGTTATTTTTTAAGTTAGATTTAATCATTTCTTTGTTCATATATTTAGTTAATAAATTTATAAAAGTAGCTACATATAAATTTCTGCTTTATGAGAAAAGTGGCAATATTTAGTTCTCATTAGACAGATGCTTTTTAAATTGCGGGTGTTAGTAAATGGCACTTAAACTCGGCTCGCCAGCCGCCCACGGCGATAGAGAAAATGGCCTTACGTCTTACAAAACCAATAACGTACCCGGCAAATATGACGACATTCATGACTCACTATATTACTGCCGATGTCATTTGTTTGTAATTTATATTTTAAAATGCTCTTATTTACATTGTAGAGAAAAACAGGTGTTGAAATAACGCTTGGCTGTTTACTTCAATATGACGAATACCTGTTGTCACAGAATAATAGTGATAGTACTACGTTTTGTTGTTTTAAATCAATAAAATACTATTTCAGATGCTTTAGGTTTGAGTCTCTGGAGTCTCGTTTAAAGCATTGATTACTATAACTTTAAAAATAATTCAGTACCTATTACAAAAGTAGGATGAGGAGACGTTATAACAAGTGAATAATAAGTAATACAGCACAATAACAATAAGGTATAGATAGTTAATCTTTAAAACGGCCTTTACTATAACCGTCGTAACCAAGACACGTTTCAGACATTAGTCATTAGAGCGTGTTGCGTAAGCAGCAGAAAAACCGAACGAATTCTTTACCTATGCTACTCTATACCTATTGCTTCTATAGGATTATTGAAACTGTCGCGTTAGGCCAAGGACTTTCAGAACAGGAAAATTTGCTGACCCACAAGACATCCTAGACAAGAAAATAGTCTGCGAATGTTATGAAAACGTTGGAGAAGCGCAGGTAAACTCGTTCACGTAAACGTATTAACATACAGTCACAATGCATAATACCATGATCTTTAACATACACAAATGGCTGGTAGCATTGTTCCGAAATTATTATAAACTAGTTACATAACTACCGGAGAGTTTGGTTTGAAGGATACTCGGTAAAACAACTAATAACTGATTTTTTTTCTTACTTCGAGTAAATTTTGTATAATATTACAGAGGACTAAAGTCCTTGATTCGAATAAATATTTCATTAATAAACAGAGGTGATAATTATCGCTTTTCACAGTAGCAACTACCGTTTTCGTAGACGCGGTACGTAGGTGTTTAATGAAAGTTAAATTAAGTGCTTAATTATCGACTATTGTGATGACTCGGCGAGAAGGAATGTTCTGACAGGCCACTTTTTACTTGGCACGGTATTCACAGCGATGTGCCGCTAACAGTTAAATGTGCACTATACTAAATATTTATCAAAAATAGACGCTTTGTTATCATACTATCATCATAGCCTTGAAGATAGTATCATATCTCACAGTAAACATTGAATGCAGATCATAGAATCTACGTAATTTAAGAATGCAATTAAAATTCTCTCAGGTAATCTTAGTAATACGCGACCGTTTACTTACATTGTACAGAATACATACTCATGTCATGTGTAGGTAAATTGTAAACGATGTAACTACTCAATATAGAAATGAAATCATTGTGTGTCACGAATCTCAATTCAATATATCTCATGTTATTCACGTCACGGATTCGTTAGCGAGTGAATATTGGGTTATTTAAAAGTCAATTTAAGAATGCCCTGATAATGTACGAGTATATCTACTGAGTACTCAATTGCAAGTAGTAGGTACACAATTGGATGTTATATTAGAGTGTTTAAATTTGTTGAATTCCGCGTGATAGCATGTTTATTTGTGTCCGAGCAGGGATGACCCGCGATGACCACTACACAATGAGCTCGATTAGCTCACGGTCGCTCGACAAACGCACAAACACCGAAAGCGGTCGATCGTTACCGATCGTACCATTTCACGTAATAACAGACTTTTACCGCGAACTTACTGAAGCATCATCACGCTAAAAAGTATGACTACGAACAATTGAACATATTTACTCGTATTTGGAAGAAAGAATTTGAACTATAATTACTTAAGCAGCTGTATGGCCAAAGTACTCACCCACAAGTGCAGATTTCGCAAATGCACTGCTCCTTGACGACGGTTTTCTCAGGTTTCTTAGGACCTCGAGGCCTGGTCTCCTCGATGGTGACCCTCTCGTCGACGGTGGTCCTGTCGTCTCGCACTGTTTTCTTGTCGATCGTCTCGTCGTAAACAGAGCGGACGGTGGTCACATCTTCGGTGATGGCGTGGTCTACCACGTCGTATTCGCGCAATACGTCTTTCGTCGTACGAACGTCTCTCTAAAGAAAAAAAGCATAATTACAACCACGTCTTCCACTAGCTTCACTGTATCGTTAACACAGGCGATCGTAACATACTTACCAAGTTTTTGACGTCTAACGACGAAGTATTGTCCACGTATACGTTTGTTTTAACTTTGTCATCTTCTTTCGCATCTTCATAAGTGACAATTCTTGTTTTGATTCCGTTTTCATTAACATATCTGATAACTTCAACCTGACTCCTATTCTTCTCTACTTGGAAAGATTTCTTAATCACATCAGTATTACTGGTATTAACCACTGTCGTCTGTTCTTCAGTGTCTATTCCTTCGTAAAGATCTTTAACGTCTTCATTGATTTTTGTCCCAAACGTGACCTTTTCGATCCTTTTGAATGGATATTTCTTGACTGTTTCAAGAATGTCCTTCAAAACTCTATCATCGATGTTTCGTTTGATAACAATGCTCTTATCACTGATAGTCACATCTTTTTTAGATTGGGTAGATTCAATGATCTTCCTTAAATCGGTTATGGAGGTAAAATCCTTGATATCCCTTGACGATAAAATAATATTTTCTTCAGTATCTTGACGCTTTAGATGGTGCCTGGGTTCCGGTCTACCGAAAGGTGACATTTCTTTTGGTCTTTTTGGCCTGTCGTCATCGGTTTCGTAAGTAAACTTCCCATTCCAAGTTCCAGTACTTTGCTCATACGTTGTTCGAGTGTCTTTAGTTTGAGACGTTGAGCTAGTTTCTTTTGTCAAATTTTGTTTTTCTATGTTCACAAAATCAGTTGTATCTTTAATGTTTACGTTTGAAGACTGAGAATCAGTTGTTGTTGATTGATAAGTAGTTGAATCATTAATATTAGTCCTGTCAGTGGTGTCTTGAATTCGTTTATTAAGAATATCTTCAGTGTCAGTATGTTCCGATATTGCTTTTTTCTTGGTGAAATCGCCAATATAAGTATTGCTAGTTGATGCAATTTCCTGACCATTTTTTACCAGTAAAGATTCTTCAGTGATTTGAGTAGAACTGGTGGGAACTCCTTTCTTCCCTGTATCATAATGAGATTCTTTATCGAGCACGTGACGGCGGTACTCGTGTTCTGGTTTAATTCCGGTGCCGCTAACATCATGACTCCTTTCATAAGTAGAGTGATCCTTGCTATCTCCCCATTCTCGGTGTGAACTATCGACAACTGTTTCCTTGCCATCAACTATTTCAATTTTGTATGAAGATGTCGATGTTTGTTGTGCACTACTTGTGTTGCTCTTCATAATTTTATTCGAAAAGTTAAGAGTTTCGACATTTCCTACATTGAGTATATCGCCAACTTTCTGCAGTTCGTTTTGAATGGTGGAGTCATAGCCATAAAAGTTGGATGAATCGGTTTGATTCAATTTCTTTCTTCTCTCATCGATCGTTTCATTACTCTTGTTGACATTTTCTACAACATTGCTGCTCCTTTGAATGTTGGTAGTATCGGAAGTTGAGCTACGCTGTTCGTTTAGGATGTGGCTTGATGTGTCCGACATAGTGGTGTGTTTTTGTTTATCAATGACATGCTTCGAAGTGTCAGATGTTGCTGTTTTGTGCTGCCGATCTGTGACATGTTTTGAAGAGTCTAAAGTAGACGCACTATTTTGTTGCTCTGCAGACAGCAGCTGCTCTTTTGTAGAGCTGATTTGTCGCTGTTTAACATTATCGTTTTCAGAAATAACACTTGAATGGGTGGTGACCTGGTTTCCGTCCTTAACAAGCTTTGAATCTTCTTTAACGGTCATTTGGCTGGAAGGTTTTTGGCCCGGTTTCCCGGTATCGTATTTGGATTTCATGTCATAATTTTGCACACTGTGAACGGACTGGGGCTTGATTCCTGTGCCACTTACACTAGCATAGGCTTCGCTGGTGGCTTTTTCTTGAGCATCTCCCCATTCCCTGCTCGAACTGTCGATAATACGTTCTTTACCATCGACGATTTCCACAACATAAGAAGATGATGATGATTTCGTCACGCTGCTACTTTTCGCCTCACTAGTTTGTGATGTGCTGCTGTAATGCTTCGTATTCACATTTTTGTCGAGAGTACCTTCGCCTCCATAAAAATTAGACGAATCCGATTTTACAGTTTGCATATTTTTACCTTTAGGAGAGTAATTCTGTCCTGTTATCTTATCGCCAGTTACGTTTTTGTGTTGTTGGTGTTGTTGGTCTGATCGGTGATGCTGTTGCGACGACTGTTGTGTTGAACTAGTCGTCGTAGCCTCCGTAGTAGCACTAGTGTGTGCGTTCGAAGACTGAGACGTAAGTTGCTGACGTTCCATATCGAGAAACGAATTAGTAGAATTAGCGCCTTGAGATCTTGACAAAAATTTCGTATTCACGCCGGAATTGTCACGAACCGAGTTATCAATAAAACCGGTATTAAGAGTCTGACTGCCGGTAGCGTCGATAGTGCTTTCAAGTTGACTGCGGCTGTGACTAGATCCCGAGCGCTGCACGGACGTGGAGGACGATTGGAATGTTTCACTGGTCGAGCTCTGCTGGTGCGAAGTCGAGGACTCGTGCTGCGAGCTCGAAACAAACTCGCCGGTGGTGGACTGAACCATGTCGCTGACTTGCAAATCTTGACGTGATTGAGATATCTGGCTTAAATCTGTCATGGAAGGTGCTTCGGCGATGATGTAGTGAGGATGGCTGTTGTAAGCCTCAGATATGGTGGA
This sequence comes from Thaumatotibia leucotreta, assembly GCA_025490895.1. NCBI lineage: Eukaryota > Metazoa > Arthropoda > Insecta > Lepidoptera > Tortricidae > Thaumatotibia > Thaumatotibia leucotreta. The sequence goes on from JALPQI010002287.1 coordinate 68,719, forward strand.
GCCGCTATGCGACACGTTGTCCGAGATGTCCGTGATCATAAGAGGATCATCTTCTTCCACCTTCACCTGTATGTAGCGCACTTTCTTGCCAGATGACACCTTCTGCAAGGTGTTGCTGCTGGTCTGCACGGTGGTGGACTTGCTGGAGCTAGACTTCTGCACACTGCTCGCACTTGTCGACGCCTCAGACGTCTTCGATTTAGTCTTTTTATTTTTTATCGTCATTTTGGTCCCACTTTCAATAAATAAACGTTAATAACTTAGTATAAATCTTTAAAAGAGATCCTTAAATTACGATTAAATATTTTTAAATAGTCTTATAGAAAATCACATAATTAGTCAAACTATTGCCGTGTTTATTATATCGCGGGTCGTTCGTGTTCGTTGTCGCGTGGTGCGATGCGCGCGCTCCTCGCGACTGTGCCGCGGATTCTGCGCGTGCGACGCGACTCCGGCGCCGCAGCCCCCCACACCTTGTCGTCGCCCACTAACCTTCGAGACACGTAAGCGCTTACATCTCGTTGGATTCGGACCAAAAATGGTGTAAATGAACCGCGATCAACTCAGTCTTAATCACGGCTGGTACTAGAAAACCTGAGGCAATCATGCAGTTAAACATAAGCTGTTTGTCATCGAAGGACGTAGAAATACGTGGGTGGTTTTATTCATAATTTTCTGAAACAACTTTGGTAGGTAAACATTTTCCATGCACATGACGCATTGTTTACAAAAGAATATAGGTACATGACTTACATTTTATTCTTAAAGAATTTTATGACAGGCAGAACTATTTTTAATTAGGTATACTCAACCAATTAGAACCCTAGGCCACTGTAGAACCTTGTTAAAATAACAAATAGTAAGGGATTTCTTAGAATTTGATTTTATATGTTATAAGGCTTCCGAATCGAGTAATTAATAATAATATTTTTATAATATTAAATTGTATTTCGTTTTTTACAATACTTTTAAAGGTTTTATACTTTCTCTTCGCATGAAAACAATGGCCACTAACTAAAAGTATCGTTGTATGTAAAACAGCTCGAGAGATTTATGTAGGTCCTATTTCTCCATTTGCTTGTTTGCCATCAACAATGATAGGTATAATATTTTCTCTTGTTACCGCGAGGATTACACATGAAATAAAACTATGAAAACGGATACTTCATCCCGACGTTTCGAACACTTTACAAGAGTCGCCCGCAGACCACGAACCCTGTAACGTGTTCGAAACATCGGGATGAAATTAAAGTTAATTAATATACGCGATTTTATCCGTTTTCATAGTTTTATTTCAAGGGTAGATATATTAAAAACTTTATTATATCGTTAATTTGTAATGATCGATATCAAATAATTATCAATATGCAGTATTGTTAGCAAAACATGGTTGTCAGAAAAACCAAATTCATTAGTGTATTTCATGCATCATAAATTGTCAGCCTCCGTAGCCTAGTTGGTACTTGGTAGTGACCCTGCCTATGAAGCTGGAGGTTCCGGGTTCGAATCCCGGCGAGGACATTATTTGTGTATTTGTCTATCACAAATATTTGTTCCTTGGTCATGGCTGTCTATGTATTTAAGTATCTATATGTATCTATCTATTATCGCCGCCTGGTACCCACATCACAAGCCTTAATTGAGCTTACCGTGGGACTAGGTCGATTTGTGTGTAAGATGTCCTAAAAAAAATATAATAAATATATATAAATATATAAATTTAATGATTATTACAAAATGAAAATCTGAAATATAGCGACGACAAAAAAGGAAAAATAAGAGGATGATGATGACAGGTAATTATTTCCGGTGAGTATGTATTAAATGTATTTATTTTACGTAAAGGAAAAAAAATAACTTTCTTTAGCAAAAATGGTGATCGTAAAATTAAAAAATGAATGATCGTAAAATTTGGAGGCCAGACACAAAATTGCAGCTGAAGGTTTATTGCCTAGGTAAATGAGTCAATACGAACCGCGATAAAACTCTTTATGATAAAAATATGCATATAACGACGAATTAACCCTTTAGTGCGTAACGACAAGATATTTGCCATCATACAACACATACATTTGTTTTCTCGTGACGTGATATTAGTAAATAGAAATTTTAGTTCGCATTTTAAAGCATATACTCATACAAATCTTCAAAAAAAAAGTCACTACATCTCATAAAAAATGTCAATTCACTGGCCAGATCTACGATACCTATTTTGATAATGTCGTTGAAATTTTGAACAAATACACGGTGATTTCTGGGTCATGTAGCAAGAGTGAACAGGGTACTAGAGATGAGTTGAGCAACTTTCACTAAGGAGACAACCAAGATATCGCGGAAAAAAATCTCCTAATTATGACTTAATTCAGCATTAATTGATAGTTAAGTAATATCATCGAAATTTATGGGTTGTATAATGGCATTGATAGCACCTACTTTTTTACCGTCCAAAACCCCATACACAGTGTGAGGATATATAGGATACAACCACGGTCACGGTGCTCAAAAATATCTGAACATACACACTAACACTACAATAGAAGCCTGTGCAAATATTTGTAAGCACCCGACCGTTTCGATAAATCATATATGGCGACTGTATTTCTCTATCGTATCTACTACAAGGTGCTTAGACAAGTTGCCAATCGCTAACGCTTAATCGTCAATCGTAAACGAAAGGCAGCTAACTGTCTTTGTCGCACTAATATGAAAAAGTGACAGAGAGGAAAAACTACGATAAGTTACTAAGCGTTAGCGATTGGCAACTTGGCTAAGCATCCAGGCTACCCTAGCTATGGCTACGATAGCAAGAGTTAGCAAGTAACGTTTAGGTTAGCGTTCACTCGATACGTAAATCAATCACGCTTATCACGCTTGCACTGATGGATTGAAGCGAGCCTATAAATTATAATTACATATATTATAATGGACTAATTTACGTATCCAGCAAACGGTAACGTAAATGTCACTTGCCAACTCATGGTACGGCTGCAAGTAGATGCATTTGCATACGATTTTGGTGCAGGACGACCTCCGCAACTTGTCAATAGTGTTGCCAATGCATTTATCCTGTGACAGCGCATACGTGACTCGCCATTAACCTGATTTTTTTTATTGAGTAAAAAATAAACGACCACTCGCTTCTCCCGTTTTGGTATTTTACAAGGAGCCTTCGAGCTTCGGAATCTAGTGATGTATTTGCATAGACCCAATGCGTTTGAATTAACTCAGTTAGTTTATCTACCTGTTATCTACCAGTGATTTCGTGTGCGTAGAATTCAGTAAACGCTAGCCCGGGGAACGATGCATAGGTACTAAATACATGGTATTTTTGGGATAAAGTCTACTTATGCTGTCATCTCATAATCACAGCACATAATCGTTTCAGAAGTTTAGGCGCGAAAATGTGACAGACAGTTACTTTCGCTTAGGTAACGGGTGATAACAAAAAAATGAGAATTGATTCAGAGGCGTAAAAAATATATCTTGTTTATTATTTTTAATGATTGGATGTCCTTAGGCTATTTACACGTAACGGCTATTTTACGACACCATTAATAGAATTTAAGATACGGTTCATGGTAAGATTTTCGTCAAATGTTAAACCCAATGTCTGGACAAGAGTGTTGGACGGCTTCTTTTTTTCTTTTGGGTACATATGTTTTGACCCATTTACACAACTGCACAAAAATTTCAAATTTCTAATTGTTTAAATACTAAATTAATACATTAATGCAAAAAAATCTCCCATACAACAAGATGGTTAAAAATATTTGAGGTTTTGGATTTCCACTCCTTGATGAAATTAACCATTTTTTTCTATAATTTCAAGTCATCCTGTAAGACTGTGAAGAAAAATAGTACATTACTACCGAGGCCGGGAAGTGACTGGTTGCCGGCCGAATATATGTAGACGGCCGAGCGAAGCGAGGCCGGATAGTATTCGGACGGCAACCCGTCACTTCATGGCCGAGGTATGTACAATGCTTTTCTCAAACAAGCAATGAAATGAAACAAAAAAATGTATCTTCTTTCTAAGAAATTATAAGTCAACTACATAACTAAGTTTTTGAAACACAACAAAAGTCAAATACGACACCGACACCTCATTTTTTTTTTAAGATTGATCTGTTTGAAAGTTGCAAATTTTTACTTTCAAAAAGCGGTATTAGACGACGCGGTCGGTTGGGTCCAATTAATCGCATGCAGTGATCGGGGCCGACGGATCGCGCCGTATAATAATGATTTTTAAATATTATTTTGAGTAGTTATTGTACATTTATCTTAAATTATATAATTTAAATACCTAATTATAACTGCAAAAATTTGCCAATATTTTTTTTAATACTAATATTACTTACAGATAATTATTGGCTAAAAGCCAAGATGCCAGGTCACAACCCTATTTCAAATGAAAATTAAAAAAGAGGCACTTGGCTGCCTAGGCCGGCAACGAGGTACTTCCCGGCCACTTTTTAGGCACGTAACTACAATATTTCATTGCATGTTTGAGAAAAATATTTTTACAGATCAAAGTATTCTGATTTTCTTCTCGTCTTGCTACATTCTAAACCAATGTTTTTAAAACATCAACAAGCATGGGAGCCATGTAAAAACTTATTTTTTTATGGCAACTCGTGGGCTGGTGGAATCATAATGATTAAAATTACAATTCTGTTTGTTTAGCCTTTCCTTGGTCATTATGTTTGCTGATTTGCTGTTACCATTTCTGTAAGCTGTTGCCAGGGATGTAAGGATTCTATAAGGAGAGGATAAGCAAACACTTTTATTAATGAAATTTTCCTATTTACTTAGGTTTCTTCTATGTTTAAGTTTGAAATTTAAATATGTCCAAGACATTTTTTACAGTTTATTCTTTCAACTCCATTTCGTCAAAAACGGAAATACTTTTAAAAATTATGAAAGCTAATTTTAAGAACCTCTGAGATATCGCTACAAGTTCATGAACAAACTATGTCATTTATGTGACCAGTTTAATTTTGAAGTCTAGGGAATATGATTCTCATTTTTTTGTAATCACGCGTTACCTACATGTATATAGTATAATGTAAACATATCATTACATTATATTTCAAACACCTGAAAGGTTTTAAGGATATTACCTATCATATTTAAACCCCAAAATGTCATAAGCTTTCCTCGATACGTTAATTTCTTTTTCATTTTATATAACACTAGCAGTTACCCGCGGCTTCGCCCGCGTACTAACATCTATTCACTGCGTGTTAATGTTTTCCCGCGATTATCGCGCGTTTGCCTTAACCGATTTAAGTGTGGCAGATGGCGCTTTTACCCGTGGTTCGGCTGCGTTCTATAAATTTTTATCACGGTCGTATTAAACTTAATGCCTAAATTCAAGATGGCGAACTTTTCTTGCAATTTTGACTTAAAATTCCATATGAAGAACTTTATTATCTCCAGGACCAGGGGTTTAGGCTGTGCGTGGATCATTGTCAGGGAGCTTCTTCTTTTATGTATATAGATAGATAGATTATCAAATTCCATCCCATAACAGGGTAAGCGGTGTTACACGTCCGCCTTGTTAGATTTTAAAATCGTTATTGTTTTCGTGAACAATGACTTGATAAACGTGGAATCGATATCCATGTTGATTTTTACTGTTTGCCCTTTTTACAACATTCAAGGATTGATTTCTCAAAAACTTAAAACACGTCTTTACTCATTTATGTTTAGGGATACTCCTGTGAAATTTGGGATGAAATAGGTATTTTAATTGATCAAGTTTCGCCATACAAACCCTGGACCCCTATCGCACCCCCTAGGGAGTGGATTTTGACCTAACCATTTTTAGAGCTTTCCTACACCCTCAAAGAAACCTACGCACTATATTTGGAATCTCTAGAACCATAAATGAACATGATATATAAATAAATAATAAAATTATATTGATATTTTTCGAAATTTACCCCATAACACCATAACCGTGTACATAGTATTTCATGTCCGCCGCGTTAAATTTTAAAATCGTTATTGTTTTCGTGATCTACTACTCGATAAAGTATAAAAACGATACCCGTCTTGATTCTTTCACTTCGTCACCCTTTTTACCTTTTTCAGGGGTTGAATTTTCAAAAAACCTTAAACATTCCTTTACTCAATTACTTTAAAGAATACTCTTGCGAAGTTTCGGATCAAATAGTTCAACTAATCTTATTTCGCCATACAAACTTTGGACCCCCATTTCAACCCCTTAGAAGGTGAATTTTGTAAAATCCTTTCTTAGTGCTCGTCTACACCATAAAAGGAACCTACGTGCCAAATTTGGAGTCTATAGGACCAGGGGTTTAGGCTGTGCGTGCATCTTTATAAGGGAGCTTCTTCTTTTTAAACGGTTTTTATTAACTTCACCGCGTAGGGTAAGTGCTCCAGTGAATGAACACTTAAGGAAATTTTCAACTTAATTTATTTTTTGTGGCTGGGATCAATAATGAAGTTTAAATATGAATGTTCTTATAGAGTAAACCACTATTGTAGTTTTCTAAAATCAATTTTATTTTGCATTAGTGCTGCACAGTTTTAAATTATAGCTAACTGTAGGGAATAAAATGGAAAATCACCAGTGAATGAACACAAAATTCTAGTAAATGAACAAATGAAACCAATGAATGAACTACCTTAAAAATAATGTATTAAAATGCTAAAAGTACTCTATTTTTAATTGGTAGTGCTAGTAATATTCGATAATTTAATTTGAACTTTAATGAGACATAATAACTATAAACATAATTAAACGACATCAATTACAGTTCCACATTTCTGCGTATTCTGGGAAGGTTCAATTAACTCTTCAGTTACCATTGAAGAGTGACCTTATATGTCGCTTTCGTTAAAAAGTAAACTGGGCTTATTCTGCATATGAAGTGCTACTTGAATACTTTTGATTAACCAAAGGTCTGTCTATGTTTGTTTCTTCAGTGGCATGAATTTGGACAATTTCGGTGATTTAAATAGCGTTGATTTTGAGATATTAACACTGACACTTGATAGTTCACTAGATGCAACAGCTTTTAGAGGTTTGTCGAGAGATTTTTGGTCATATTGGAATTTTTTAAACGATTTTTTTAACCTTTTCATGTATTAAAACCAGACAAAATATGAAATAAATGACTTAGTTCATTCACTGGTTTTCGCAATCCAATTAATGAACCAACTGTGTTTGCGGTAGTTCATAAAAAAATTAATATATCAAGTATTGTTCGAACACTGGCCCTTTGCTAGACAGCATATTTCTATTAAATCCAAAGAAAACCAAATCTTATAACAACCACTAAAACGTAAGATATGGAACAAACAATAAATCACGCATTTCCAGTGAATGAACTCCCCCGTTCGGTCACTAGGTTTAAGCCATTTTGAGTTCTAGTTATAGACCACATGATTAAAAGCCACTATTTGAAACGAAATCACATTAAACTATACTTTAATAGCATAATCATCACCTTCCGGTTTCAAAAAAACACGCACTGTACCTGGGAGATGCACCAAACGCACGCAATAACACATTAAACACAACGTAAGCTTACCTCAATCCTTATAACACCTCCATATAAAAAACGAACCGGTGCAACGTGCCCACTTTAGATCGTCGCCACTTGGACACTGATGCATATGAGGTGATGTAAGTGCTACCAGAACTTGTCAAATCATATTCCTACCCGAAAAAAAAATATATCGCGTAGTAGAAATGTACAGAAAACTTATTTTACGAAAAAACCTTGTATTTTGTTCGTTCACTGGATTTGTTCATTCACTGGAGAACTTACCCTATCAACTGTCGTCGATGCTTCAAATCTTGTGATCGATTTTTCGACCACTTCTACTGCACCAAAATCAATGAAATTTGGAACTCTTATCAAGTTCCCATGACAATGCAATATTATAATATTTGTATCCTTGTATCCTCAAAGCCTGATGCTGCAGACGTACTGCTTGCCTTAACCAAGTGTGTTAGACAAGTGAAAATGAATGTATAGCATGTTTGGCATAATCAAATACTAACAGCCTGATCTTGACTTCCAACTCCTCACTCCTGATGCTGCAGTACTGCCTACAATAACCGCAAGGTTTATCTTTTATCGATATCTTGATTTTAAAGAAGTTCTTTAGATTAAGTTAAGTAGAAACATGCGAATTTAACACTAACGTCCAACTCCTCAAATCTGATACTCCAGTGTTACTGCCTGCCACAACCGCTAGGTTTAGCGTTATGCAGATTTTGAAGTACTGCTTTAGATATTTGGTAGAAACATACGGATTTAATTATCATCATCATCATCATCATAATTATCAGCCGAAAGACGTTCACTGGTGAATATAGGCCTCCCCCAAAAATTGCCACAAGGACCGGCCCTGCGCCACCTGCATCCAGTGACCTTCACCAGGTCATGAGTCCACCTTGTGGGGAGCCTACCCACGCTGCGCCTTCCGGTACGTGACCGCCACTCGAGAACCTTACCGCCCCAACGGATATCGGTTCCACGCGCAACGAGCCCCGCCCACTGCCACTTCAGTTTAGCGATTCGAAGAGCTATATCGGTTACTTTGATTCTGCTGCGGATGGTCTCATTTCTAATCCGATATCGCAGAGAGACTCCTAGCATAGCCCTCTCCATTGCCCTTTGGGTGACATTGAGCCTTCTTATGAGGCCTGCAGCCCTCCAGCTGATATAGTGACAGCGTGAGTGGATCGCGTAGGGTGAGCTGTCGGGTCTGCGGCCCTCCAGCTGATATAGTGACAGCGTGAGTGGATCACGTAGGGTGAACCGTCGGGCCTGCGGCCCTCCAGCTGATATAGTGACAGCGTGAGTGGATCGCGTAGGGCGAGCCGTTGGGCCTGCGGCCCTCCAGCTAGTAGAGTGACCGCGTGAATGGTTCGCGTAGCGTAGGGCGAGCCGTTGGGCCTGCGGCCCTCCAGCTGATAGAGTGACAGCGTCAGTAGATCGGGTAGGGCAAGCCGTCGGGCCTGCGGCCCTCCAGCTGATAGAGTGACAGCGTGAGTGGTTCGTGTAGGGCGAGCCGTCGGGCCTGCGGCCCTCTAGCTGATAGAGTGACAGCGTGAGTAGATCGCGCGGGGCGAGCCGTCCGGCCTGCGGCCCTCCAGCTGATAGAGTGACAGCGTGAGTGGTTCGTGTAGGGCGAGCCGTCGGGCCTGCGGCCCTCCAGCTGATAGAGTGACAGCGTGAGTAGATCGCGCGGGGCGAGCCGTCGGGCCTGCGGCCCTCCAGCTGATAGAGTGACAGCGTGAGTGGTTCGTGTAGGGCGAGCCGTCGGGCCTGCGGCCCTCCAGCTGATAGAGTGACAGCGTGAGTAGATCGCGCGGGGCGAGCCGGCGGGCCTGCGGCCCTCCAGCTGATAGACTCACAGCGTGAATGACTCACGTAGGACGTGTCGTTGGACCCGCAGTCATCAGATTGATAAGACTGAGATTATGAGTATATCCCTCGGGTTCGCGTAGGGCGTGCCGTCGGGCTTGCGGCCGTCCGGTTGATAGACAGAGCGTGTGAGTCGCTCCGGTTCACGTAGTGCGTGCCATAGTGCCGTCGAGCCTATGGCTTTCCGGTTGATAGACTGCATGGATTGACCCTTTGAGCCCTTGGTTCGCGTCGGACTTTCCGTCAGACCTGCGGTCCTCCGGTTGGTCGACAGACAGTATGAGTTTATATTTTATAGTCTCGAAATTCGACTTGTATAATGTGTTCAATATAAAACCTTGAATTATAAATATTAGATGTCATATACCAAAGAAAAACGACCAAGATCACCTATGTCCTATGGCGGGGACCTATGTCCCCGCCTCGGACATAGGTGATCTTGGTCGTTTTTCTTTGGTATATGACATCTAATATTTATAATTTATATAGTATTAAGTAGTGTGACTACTGGAGAAAAATTAAAAGTACAAATCAAAATATTTAGTTAATAAATAATTTTATTTGTGTTTTCGCAATATGTTCAATAAAACCTTGATTTTCTCCATAAACCAAATTGATTGATATAATTCCTTATTGTCAGATCTCTGTTATCTAAGGTATTGTATGAATAACACGTCCATTTGAGACACTTCGGGCATTCAAGCTGACATTTTTTTAGTGTCGGATTTCTAAAAATATCTATTCAGCAGGGATTCCCGTCTCGTTACACATAAAATAATGTCCATTACGTTCACATATGTGTCGTGATTCAAGCGCGAGAGTTAACTGCTAGCATGCATAATGGTATTGTATATTACAAACTACATCTTTGATCTAGAATAAGTAGATATAGTATCGGAAATTAACTTTACAATTGCACTAAAAACTTGAAAATAAAGTAAGTAAAAAAAGTTTTAATTTAAACGGTTTTTAATGCACCAAAAACTAGAAAATAAAAATTAGTTGTAACTAACCGTAGATGCTACTTTCTGTAGATTAGTCACGTGAAACTATTATGACTGTAGTCTTCCCAAGTTGGATGCTGAAAGCCACGTTTAGCCTCTATGTCAGTGGATTAAGCGTTACTTAATTGGAAACTTTTACCAAACTAAAATAAAATCGCGGGGCGTTATTATGAAGAAACATACAAGTTCAAAATATGAAATTGTAGCTTTAATTTTGCAATTAATCATCCTTCTGTTCCAACACTTCTACAGAGGTAAATAATTTTTATCAAAGCCAGAACAAAACTTATTACACTATTGCTGTCTTGATTTCTATGTTTGTTCTTAAATAACTATAGTAACTTAATCACAATTGCGTACGCCCCACGTTTTATATTTCAGTTTGGTAAAAGTTTCCGATTAACGCTTAATCCACTGACATAGAGGCTAAACGTGGCTTTCAGCATCCAACTTGGGAAGACTACAGTGATAATAGTTTCACGTGACTAATCTACAGAAAGTAGCATCTACGGTTAGTTACAACTAATTTTTATTTTCTAGTTTTTGGTGCATTAAAAACCGTTTAAATTAAAACTTTTTTTACTTACTTTATATGTACCTAAAGAAGGTACGTATCTGTACGTATCTATGTATACTATTAGTATCGTCTATATATACATCTGAACGGTTTTAACTGAGGTACGCAATCTTTGCATTAAAAGAGGCAAAAAATGTTTGATACATGACTTTAAATCTATATATATATAAAGTAAGTAAAAAAAGTTTTAATTTAAACCGGTTTTAATGCACCAAAAACTAGAAAATAAAAATTAGTTGTAACTAACCGTAGATGCTACTTTCTGTAGATTAGTCACGTGAAACTATTATCACTGTAGTCTTCCCAAGTTGGATGCTGAAAGCCACGTTTAGCCTCTATGTCAGTGGATTAAGCGTTAATCGGAAACTTTTACCAAACTGAAATATAAAACGTGGGGCGTACGCAATTGTGATTAAGTTACTATAGTTATTTAAGAACAAACATAGAAATCAAGACAGCAATAGTGTAATAAGTTTTGTTCTGGCTTTGATAAAAATTATTTACCTCTGTAGAAGTGTTGGAACAGAAGGATGATTAATTGTAAGAGTAAGAGTAAGAGTAAGAGTAAGAGTAAATTTATTTGCAGAAAAAATATTTAAAAAATCACAATGATGTCCGGCGAACTCCAAACTAGGCTGAGCCTGTATCTTGGAGCTCGCAAAGAGTACGTATACATACAGGAAAATAAATAACAAACCTTAGAAACTAAATAACATTATTAACATTATTATAAGGTGTATTGTGTGTGAGTGTAGTAGATAAGTGTTAGTGTAAGTGTGAGTGACAGTGTAAGTGTAAGTGCGAGTAAGAATTCCAAAAAATAAGTTTGCCACAAGTTTAAGAATAATTGTGATAAAACTGCAATAAATCTTCTGTGTCATTATATGAGAGGGTCGTAAACCATATTTTCAATTTAGATTTCACTTTTGACAAGGTACATGTTTTTAGATCTATATTTTTACAAACGGCATTGTATAAGAAAGGGTGAATGTAAAAGGGAAGTCGTTGAGCGTGTGCCGTTTGGACTACAGGAACAGGAACTCTATATATGCGTCTACTCATGATCAGATCTCTTAAAGGTGACTTGTTGATATCTAAGTGAACTCTTATAATAGCGTTGAGAATAAATATTTGTCGGACACTGAGAAATCCTGTTTCTTTATATAGAAGATAAGTAGAAAATCTAAACGGTTTTTTAAGCATTACTTTAATAACCGAACGCTGGGCGCGCTCAAGTACGAGAAGGCATGTCTTACCTGCCCCACCCCAAACAGCAATACAATATTGGATCACTGATTGGCATAGAGCAAAGTAGACAATACGCAGAACATCATTTGACGAACAGTCCCGGAGACGTTTAACCAAATATATTAGTTTTCTAACTCTCTTTGACAGACCGTATATGTGCAGCTTGAAAGACAAGTTTTCATCAACGATAAGGCCTAGGTATCTAACACTGCTGCATCTGCGTATAGTCACACACGAACATTTTGCGTCCGTTAGGCCGCAGGAATGAATTTTAAGGTGACAGGAAAGGGGAGCAGAAGAAACTGATGTTTTTGCGAAAGGAATATGACAGCTTTTACCCGTATTTAGTGTAAGAAGATTGTGATTCAACCAGTCAGACACCTTTGAAAGCCCAATTTCAGCTGATTGGTATGTTTCATCCCATGTGTTACCATTGAAGAGGATTACGGTGTCATCAGCGTAACAGATAATATCTGAATTTGGAATAGTATTTTGAAAAAGGTCGTTAATGTAGGTAATAAAGAGTGTAGGACCAAGAATACTGCCTTGGGGGACGCCAAAGCAGATGGATGAATTGCAGCTAGTTGATTGTCCAATCTTAACTACCTGTTGTCTATTTGTAAGATAACTTGAAAACCAATTGTGAGCTGAACCACGTACGCCTAAGGCCTCTAATTTTCTAAGAAGAATGGGAATCGAGACCGTGTCAAAAGCCTTAGCCAGGTCTAAGAATACTCCTATACAGCATCTACCAGCATCTAGATATTTAGAAATTTTGTTAGTAAGAGAAAGGGCAGCATCTTCTGTCGATTTCCCAGATCTAAAACCATATTGATGTTCTGAAAAAAGTCTGTTTTTCTCTAAGTATTTCACAAGACGATTATTAACGATTTTTTCAAGGACTTTTGAGAATACACATAATAATGAAATGGGTCTGTAGTTAGACGGTAAGTCTTTAGGGCCAGATTTGTGAATTGGGGAAACAACTGCTAATTTCCAGCAGTCAGGGAAGCAACCATTTTTTAGACTAAGATTGCAAAGATAGACAAATGGTTCAAGAATAACGTCTTTAATTTCATTGATTAGAGAAGGCCTTATACCATCGTAACCTGGAGAGCTATGCGACTTAAGTTGCTTTATAAGTTGATCAACTTCAAAAATGTCCGTTGGATGCATGAAAAATGAAAAAGGTGCAGTATAAGATGGAGAAAACTTGTCTGCGAGTGATTGTTGTGATTGATTTAGTTTTGACAAAATCTGATCGGCTAGATTGCTACCTGTGCTAGTAAAGTGAGTATTACAGCTGTCGAGGCATTCTTGAGTAGACTTATCCGATTTTAATAAATGAATGGCGTCATTGAGATGATGTGAGGTTTGGAAAATAGTTTTAATTGTTTGCCAAAGCTTTTTCGGTTGGTCTTTATTTTTATGCATTTGTTTGGTATGGTACTCAGTTTTTAAGTTATGTAGCAAATTATTACAGAAATTTCTGTAACGAGTATATATTTTATGTATAATAGGATCATTCGGTGAACTTTTTAAGTCTCTATGAAGTTTATCTCTGTGTTTTATGCATTTAATAATACCAGGCGTAATCCAAGGTTTGATGTAGAATTTAGAGCGACTTAATCTGATCTCTCTTGTATTTTTACTAATTGCAGTACTTAAAATAGCATTAAAGTTGTTAGCAGCAATATTAACATCGTTACTATTGAATATAGTACTCCAATCAGCATTTTTCAAATCTCGGGAGACTTCCTTGTAGTCTGTTTTATGTATCAAGCGGCTTCTCGTTTGAGTGTTATGGCTTGGAGAAGAAAGACCAGCCATGACAAGATCATGATCCGTTACAGAACATTTACAAATGAGACCGATTGATTTTACATTTGTTTTAATAAAAATATGATCCAAACAAGCGTTTCCCCTGGTGGGCTTGGTAATCGCAGGTAGGAGACCATGTGCCGACATAAGATTCAAATATTCCGACTGATGATTTAGGTGATAAAGTCCGTTATCAGTGATATCAATATTAAAGTCACCAGCAATAATGATTTGGTTGGACTTGGCATTACACAGAAAAAGGTCTAAAGAATTTAAAAATGAAGTAATGTTCGAGAAAGAAGGCGAACGGTAAATCCCTAAAACTAATGTTTGACCATCAATACATAATGCTAAACAGTTTGCATCTTCAATGGACGGTTCACTACAAGTTACAGAGAATCTTTCTTTAACATATGCTACGACTCCACTACTTTTATTTAATACTTTTGAAGTGTGAAATACTTGATAGTTAGGAAGTAAATCAATGATTGACAACTCATTCAGCCAGCATTCCGTGAGAATAATTATATCAAACTCAATGTTTAGTATTTTTAATGATACAGAAAAGGAGTCGAAGTTGTGTTGGAGGCTACGAATATTTAAAGTGGCTACTTTAAGATTATAGTCGGGAGTTAGATACTGTTGACAATTTTCAAGGGCATCAAGGGCGATACATTTAATAGCGAGTTCGTTATCTAAATCATTGAATAATTCAAGTAACGCCATCAATATAGATTAAGAAACATAACACTAGAATACACCAAACAGTCAACTCCCAAAGATATTTTACAGGAAATCGTCTCGCAGATTGTATGTGTGAAGTATGTTTGTGTAGTGTATTAGTAATTGTAAAGTAAAAAATTAATAACATAATTGCAAATAAATTGAATAATAGCTTAGGATACAGGTAATGTAAGATACGCAATGTTAGACAATAATTAAAATTGGAAATGTAAGAGTTAGATATTTTCAGAACAGAAGACATCTGGTGATTTGTCAGGACCGGGAACTGGATCAAAATACCGGTTAAGGTCAGCAAAGCAACGAATACTAAATGCAGGAGTACCTTCTTGTTTTCTGACAAAAATGTGGCCGTTCCTAGTCCAGCAAAATCTGTATCCTGAGGTCCTCGATCTAGCCCGAGCGTCACGAAATAACAGCCTATTTGATTTTGTTAGTCTCTCATTAATAAATATCCTGTGGGGAGGGCCAGGGAATTCTTAGTCAGTAGAAGTTAAGTTGCGTCTTGATTTTGCGGCTTGTAAGAGAGAGTTTCGTTTTGCATGACGTACAAGGCGAATAACCAAGGGCCGTGACTTAGTGCTCACCGAGTTGTCTGAAACGTCAGTCTTAAGGCGGATGCCTACTCTCGTCACAGAATCTAATTCTTCTTCCTTGAGATTTAGGCCTAATTTAGCTGCAACACATAATGCAATGTGAACAGGATTTTCATTGGGAGATTCATTGATACCAATTACCTCAACCTCATTTTGTGTCATTTTCTGTTCCTGATTATTGATATAAACCTGAAGTTCGTTAAGTTTTTGTTTGAGGAAGTGGTTTTCTAATTCCTTTTCATCTAGAAGTTTCACTTTAGTTTCAACCGTTTCAAGCCTTGTTTCAAACTGTGTTATTCGATTGGTGCAATTTGTAATACAGTCAGAGAGTTTATTAAGTTTTATATTGATGTCATTACGCAGAAGCTTGATCTCAGTAGTGAGCATTGTTATTGGATCAATTTCAGTACTTACAGGTGCGGGTTGGTTGGTAGGGATTATATTTTTATCACATGATTGAAGAAAGCTACCATCTGAAATATCACCTGAAAGAGAGGAGCGAGGGGTGGGCAAGCACATTGCAGAGGGGGTACTTGAGTTATTAAGCGGCGTCAATGATTTCTTATTGTTTACGGAGTGAGGATATGGAGATTGTTTTTCATGACAGCATCGACACTTCCAGGAGGAGCGATTATCCAAGGTCATTAACGTAAAACGTTTGAGGCTGACGCCGATACTATCCAAACAATTCAGGCAAAACCGAGTATTGCACGCAGAGCACTCCAAGAATTTTCTTGGTGAGGTTTTAGAGTTACATTTTCCACAGAATGAATGCACCATATTCATACAGATTAATAAGATAAATATAACACAAATAATTTGGAACAGATTAGAAGAATAGAAGGTAAAAACCAAAATATTTACACAATAAAATTAATTTGATTGACATCAAACGTCTTGCATACTTGTTAGGTGTTGTACAAATTGCAAAATTAAAGCTACAATTTCATATTTTGAACTTGTATGTTTCTTCATAATAACGCCCCGCGATTTTATTTTAGTTTGGTAAAAGTTTCCGATTAAGTAACGCTTACTCCACTGACATAGAGGCCAAACGTGGCTTTCAGCATCCAACTTGGGAAGACTACAGTCATAATAGTTTCACGTGACTAATCTACAGAAAGTAGCATCTACGGTTAGTTACAACTAATTTTTATTTTCTAGTTTTTGGTGCATTAAAAACCGTTTAAATTAAAACTTTTTTTACTTACTTTATTTTCAAGTTTTTAGTGCAATTGTAAAGTTAATTTCCGATACTATATCTACTTATTCTAGATCAAAGATGTAGTTTGTAATATACAATACCATTATGCATGCTAGCAGTTAACTCTCGCGCTTGAATCACGACACATATGTGAACGTAATGGACATTATTTTATGTGTAACGAGAGGGGAATCCCTGCTGAATAGATATTTTTAGAAATCCGACACTAAAAAAATGTCAGCTTGAATGCCCGAAGTGTCTCAAATGGACGTGTTATTCATACAATACCTTAGATAACAGAGATCTGACAATAAGGAATTATATCAATCAATTTGGTTTATGGAGAAAATCAAGGTTTTATTGAACATATTGCGAAAACACAAATCAAATTATTTATTAACTAAATATTTTGATTTGTACTTTTAATTTTTCTCCAGTAGTCACACTACTTAATACTATATAAATTATAAATATTAGATGTCATATACCAAAGAAAAACGACCAAGATCACCTATGTCCTATGGCGGGGACCTATGTCCCCGCCTCGGACATAGGTGATCTTGGTCGTTTTTCTTTGGTAGGGGAAACTGGGGACACTAGATCCCTGTGGGACATATGGTACATTCAATTTACGGAAATTCTACCAAAGCTACGTTTAGTACTGCTAGCAAAACTTTTTGTCTATGGTACGGGCAAACTTTTTTTCACAGTCGGGTGTGTCAACTATATGACGTTTCAAAGTGACAGGTCTTCACATGTTCTATGGCGGCGCAGGAGCATTTTGGTCAGTATTTGCAGGCTTTTATTTATTACAAAAAAGTATAGATTTGCAGAAGAAACTGATTCATTTTGTAAGATATTTGATTAGCCATGCGTTTTGATTGAAAAGTAGCGTTAATCTAAAGTATTGCTTTGCTTATGAAATAATTTCTAACTTAATACTATAAAGGAGACTTGGTACATTTTTTTGCGGGAGACATGATCATGTCAAGGATCAAGTCTCCCTTAAGGGGACCATGTCTAGCATAGAATATCAAACAAAATTTTGTATACTATATTTGATTTATTTAAGATATTATTTTTCTTTTAATACTAAAACGTAATTTTGTAAACGTTACTTTATGCTCTTTTCGATTTTGGTTAGGTATCAATACAATATTAGTTAGTAACTTGTAATCAAGACTGATTGATTTATTTACGTAAATATTTAGGCTATATTTACGTAAATGGACCAGCTTTAAATACATTTTAACTTAATTCCACCTTATCACTATTGCATTTCTTTCTACGGGAGACATGATACTACTGAGGTAAAAGTTCAAAAAAATTATCGTCTTATTACTGATTATGAGCCGTAATTAATTACCTTAAGTTCACTACTAAATTATCAGATTATTATTGGGAGGGAAACTAAAACTCACACTTGATAAACAGCCATTTACTTCTATCTAATGACCCACGTGTCCCTGACTATGGGATACATGATCCTCACCTAGTTATGTAACTAAACCATGTCTCCCTTACTATGGGAGACATGATCCGCCTCGGATCAAGTCATCCAACCAGACGGATCATTCCTCCCTTACATACGGGATACTTGATACAAACCTGTTATACCAGTTTTACTTCAATAACTTTTATAAATAACATGGTATAATCCTAATTACCGATATATAGGTACTTGGTTAAATTATGCACCGTTTGGTCTATACACGTGCTATATTTGTTAGAAAATGTACACGTGAGATCATAAAATCAAAGTGGGGGATCATGTGTCCCCAGTTTCCCCTATATGACATCTAATATTTATAATTCAAGGTTTTATATTGAACACATTATACAAGTCGAATTTCGAGACTATAAAATATAAACTCATACTGTATGTCGACCAACCGGAGGACCGCAGGTCTGACGGAAAGTCCGACGCGAACCAAGGGCTCAAAGGGTCAATCCATGCAGTCTATCAACCGGAAAGCCATAGGCTCGACGGCACTATGGCACGCACTACGTGAACCGGAGCGACTCACACGCTCTGTCTATCAACCGGACGGCCGCAAGCCCGACGGCACGCCCTACGCGAACCCGAGGGATATACTCATAATCTCAGTCTTATCAATCTGATGACTGCGGGTCCAACGACACGTTCTACGTGAGTCATTCACGCTGTGAGTCTATCAGCTGGAGGGCCGCAGGCCCGACGGCTCGCCCCGCGCGATCTACTCACGCTGTCACTCTATCAGCTGGAGGGCCGCAGGCCCGACGGCTCGCCCTACACGAACCACTCACGCTGTCACTCTATCAGCTGGAGGGCCGCAGGCCCGACGGCTCGCCCCGCGCGATCTACTCACGCTGTCACTCTATCAGCTGGAGGGCCGCAGGCCCGACGGCTCGCCCTACACGAACCACTCACGCTGTCACTCTATCAGCTGGAGGGCCGCAGGCCCGACGGCTCGCCCCGCGCGATCTACTCACGCTGTCACTCTATCAGCTGGAGGGCCGCAGGCCCGACGGCTCGCCCTACACGAACCACTCACGCTGTCACTCTATCAGCTGGAGGGCCGCAGGCCCGACGGCTTGCCCTACCCGATCTACTGACGCTGTCACTCTATCAGCTGGAGGGCCGCAGGCCCAACGGCTCGCCCTACGCTACGCGAACCATTCACGCGGTCACTCTATCAGCTGGAGGGCCGCAGGCCCAACGGCTCGCCCTACGCGATCCACTCACGCTGTCACTATATCAGCTGGAGGGCCGCAGGCCCGACGGTTCACCCTACGCGATCCACTCACGCTGTCACTATATCAGCTGGAGGGCCGCAGACCCGACAGCTCACCCTACGCGATCCACTCACGCTGTCACTATATCAGCTGGAGGGCTGCAGGCCTCATAAGAAGGCTCAATGTCACCCAAAGGGCAATGGAGAGGGCTATGCTAGGAGTCTCTCTGCGATATCGGATTAGAAATGAGACCATCCGCAGCAGAATCAAAGTAACCGATATAGCTCTTCGAATCGCTAAACTGAAGTGGCAGTGGGCGGGGCTCGTTGCGCGTGGAACCGATGGCCGTTGGGGCGGTAAGGTTCTCGAGTGGCGGTCACGTACCGGAAGGCGCAGCGTGGGTAGGCCCCCCACAAGGTGGACTCATGACCTGGTGAAGGTCACTGGATGCAGGTGGCGCAGGGCCGGTCCTTGTGGCAATTTTTGGGGGAGGCCTATATTCACCAGTGAACGTCTTTCGGCTGATAATTATGATGATGATGATGATGATGATAATTAAATCCGTATGTTTCTACCAAATATCTAAAGCAGTACTTCAAAATCTGCATAACGCTAAACCTAGCGGTTGTGGCAGGCAGTAACACTGGAGTATCAGATTTGAGGAGTTGGACGTTAGTGTTAAATTCGCATGTTTCTACTTAACTTAATCTAAAGAACTTCTTTAAAATCAAGATATCGATAAAAGATAAACCTTGCGGTTATTGTAGGCAGTACTGCAGCATCAGGAGTGAGGAGTTGGAAGTCAAGATCAGGCTGTTAGTATTTGATTATGCCAAACATGCTATACATTCATTTTCACTTGTCTAACACACTTGGTTAAGGCAAGCAGTACGTCTGCAGCATCAGGCTTTGAGGATACAAGGATACAAATATTATAATATTGCATTGTCATGGGAACTTGATAAGAGTTCCAAATTTCATTGATTTTGGTGCAGTAGAAGTGGTCGAAAAATCGATCACAAGATTTGAAGCATCGACGACAGTTGATACGCGGTGAAGTTAATAAAAACCGTTTAAAAATAGGTAGGTATCTACTGCTGCCATTTCTACCGCAAGAAAAATATGTCGGAAAATGAAGAACTACAGGGTTTTGGTCACAAGACTCCAGGGTAGAGGATTTTTCTGAATATCAAGAATATTGACCGTAATTTGAAGAAGCCTCAGAACGCGGCTGCTGCGGAAATGACAATTAAGTATTTGACGTCTGAAATGTTGATTTTTTTTACAGATAATGTAGTTCGTGGAAAAGGTTTGACGGCCAGATAGTGTTCATAAAGAAAGTGAAGGCGTCTGGCAGATATACGCGTCCATAGATCTTACGTGCCTTCACTTTCCCCGTCTCGACTCTTATGATTTATGGTTCTAAAGA
The DNA here is from genome assembly GCA_025490895.1 of Thaumatotibia leucotreta. Taxonomy (NCBI): domain Eukaryota; kingdom Metazoa; phylum Arthropoda; class Insecta; order Lepidoptera; family Tortricidae; genus Thaumatotibia; species Thaumatotibia leucotreta. The sequence goes on from JALPQI010002287.1 coordinate 89,464, forward strand.
ACCATAAGCCCGCCTTCCACTGCGAGCGGAACGGACTCATTAATGGCTCCGTTTCACGTTCATCGCTGGCCAAGTGCTAGTATGCTGTAAGTCACACCCGCGGTGTAATTAAACGGAGCCATTAATGAGTCCGTTCCGCTCGCAATGGAAGGCGGGCATAATCTATATTAGCAGGTATTTATTATCAAACCGGAATCAGAAAGGGATTTGAAAGTACTGTTGACACAACAAATGACACAAAATTTATCAAGAAAAGGGTTGTTTATAGATATAGTGAGTAATTAATTAATCTATTGTCTGTATGTCTCTGCACTTAAACTATGAATAATAGTACATTACTACCGAGGCCGGGAAGTGACTGGTTGCCGGCCGAATATATGTAGACGGCCGAGCGAAGCGAGGCCGGATAGTATTCGGACGGCAACCCGTCACTTCATGGCCGAGGTATGTACAATGCTTTTCTCAAACAAGCAATGAAATGAAACAAAAAAATGTATCTTCTTTCTAAGAAATTATAAGTCAACTAGGGGAGACCTAGGAGAGTTGACACAAATTTTACATATCCGCGCATAACTTCTTTGTTATACAAGCTATTAGGACATAACCATCATTTTTAGAAAGGGAATTTCATAATCTAATTATAAATGTCTATTCGAAAAGTAATAAGTCATTAGAAGGTGGCAAAAACATCGTTATTCTAGAACAAGTAGGGTTGTTTCAACCCTCCTAATACCGAGGTAAGTTGAAACAGGTACCTGGGTAAGTTGACACATAAAGAGAAATTGATGTTTTACGATAAATATAACGATAGTTTTGGCAATAATCGTATGTATTTTACTAAAACACTTTACTAAAACAACTTTGAGGTCAAATATTAGAAATATAATAACAAAAATGTGTTTTTTCTTATAAAAATAATAAGACACCTTCATAGTACGACTGTGAGTACACATTTGGTTTTTTCTTACCTATATTATAATAATTCACGTCCTACATACTTAAATAAGGTTGAGTCTTTTGCCCACTGAAGTTATTCATAATCAACAGTTATTCACATCAACGTTAAGACACTAAATGAGATTAATTAAACATTAAATTTGAAAGTCTTCTCCTTTCAGGCAAGAAAAAAAATTAAATAAATTTACTAAAATAATCTAACTTAACTTTTTATGGTAATTGATAGTAAACTAACAAAAAACACAGAACATTAATATATCTAACTAGGTATAACAAAATGCGACGTAATAAAAATTAGATTTAATTAACCAGGCCAACAGTTTGATATAATATATGTAGTCTAGTTCACCATTATGTGCATTTTGCATGTGTCCAGCTCTTGCAATCCAAAAACTATTTTTTTTGGTCTACTATTTTTAAATGGCTCTAAGCAACACAAACATAAACATTCATTATCATTTTCATTCTCACTATTGCATTCCTCTTTATGTTTTTACCAGTCGTTTTATTATGCTTGATAGATTTATTTTTTCGATTGTCTTTGTTTGCTTTGATTAATCTAATAATGGTTTCTTCACGTTTCTTAGTTTTCTGCTTCTACATTGCTTTAGGCACTCTGAAATACCAAATAAATATTTAGTCTATAAATTAACATCGATGAGAGTTGCAACAAAGGAGGTTAGTTGAAACAAGCTGTTTCAACTTACCTTCCCTTCAAAATTAACGGCTTTTTTTATATCTTAGCGGTTATTACTTACAAGCGGTTCTCGTTTGAAAATAACATGTTTGAATATAAACATGTACTTAAATAGACGTTACAAATGATGTATATAAAGGGCATAATTCTTAACATAACCCGTAAGTAACGGGCATTGAAAAAATGGGTAAAAACTTACTTTTCGCACAATTTTGAACACAGACGCTATAACTCCGCAACTGTTCGGCCGGCGGCCATGGCGTGTACTGAAGAGTAGGTGGGAGGGTGAAAAGAGATAGAACTACGTTATTGCCAGATTTCTAATGCCTATAGTTCCTGAGATTTTGTCGTTGTGTCAACTTACCTTTGTGTCAACTCTCCTAGGTCTCCCCTACATAACGATACCTCCTACGTATACTGGTGCAAGTGACATTTTTACCATTTTCGTTTTTTTGCATATTTGGGTTCAAAATACTTATATCTACAAGCTATAAAATTTTTGTAGCGAAATTACCGCTAGTTTTTGAAATAAAGTGGCGTATACTGATATAACTAACACCTTTTTTTTGGTTCGAACGTCGTATACTGAGCTAAGTGACTTGTACCACTATACGCAGTACACTTATCGCCGCGGGCGGAAGTTATACCAGTATGCGCGAGCAACAATCTAAAATCTACACATAAAAGTAGGCTCTATTGCTTATTATTTAGCAATGTTGTTGTTATTTGATTAGTTGTTATGTTAAATCAAATGAATTATGCGTAACCTACCTACCTAACTACTAAATATAAAAAAAATAGTAGATTACTGCTTGCCAGCTAAGCAGAGCTAAATATGTATCTGGCCAGCAATTAGGTAGTGTGTTTTTCAAATATGTAATAACACAGCAAAAGGGACAAACTATGTATATCGGAACGCTAAGTCAAGGAATAAGAATATACCGACGGCTGCTCATAAGCATACATATTCTTTGCGAGCCGATATTAAGAATTGTAATCACTAAATGAAATCAGAGCTTACAATATTCCCTTTGGTCCATGTTGAATAACAAGTGGATAATATTCGTAACCATTTAAATTGTTTTCTAATCCATAATATATATGTCTTTAATAATATCGTCTTCTCAAACCTACCACCAGTATTGGATGGACGAATAAGTCTGATAGCCCAGACAGTAAAAAAGTATATCAGCTACTTATAAAGACATTGAATTTTGACATACTTACCTACGCTAAAACGAAAGAAGCCTACTTAGTAGTTCCAATATATACTTCTTTTAATTTGAGTCTTAAAATCATTACTAAGTAGTTACGTCTTACTGTACGCACCTAAAAAGTATTGAAGTATGGCATCGATTTGATGTATATATTTATTTTGTAAAAGCAACGCCGAAATATTTATGTTGATGTTATTTCTTCAACTGTTATATTGCTTTTTGATGTTGTAAGACATGTCTTGATCACTTGAAATTAAAACCATGTGTTTGTTTCAAGACTTTCCTCCAGTAAACATTAATCCGACTAAACACTAAGAATAATAAAAAATATATTTATTTAAAAATGATGGTAAATCAGTTTATTTTTTTTATTTTCAGCTTTTATTTTTCTTTGTATTTATATACTTTTAGACTTCCTGCAATGCCCATAACATACAAAAAAAGCTTCAACGTATACTGGTACAACATGATTAATCAATTTAGGCGTATACTGGTACAAGTGACAAATTAGGCGAAAACTAATCAATAAAAAACATCAGAGCAACAACTCCGGTTTGTTTAGATATTTACGGAGCATGATACAAAATATACATCAAAGGCATTTAAAATTATATCCGTGTTCATTGAGTCATAGTATACTACGTATACGGTAGTTGTCTCAGTTCATCAAAAACAAGAACTCGTAAATTTCACGTATACTGGTGTAACTACCATTTTTTCAAAAACTACTATTTATTTCAAAAATGTAAATATGTAGATTGTATTAAAATGTATTTGTTATAAATTCTTGAAAATATCATGAAATTATTTCATTGTATGAGCTAGTTACAGAACTTTGTACCTTTGAACAGCTCTCCTGGAAAATGATGATTTTGCACTTGCTCCAGTATACGTAGGAGGTATCGATAACTAAGTTTTTGAAACACAACAAAAGTCAAATACGACACCGACACCTCATTTTTTTTTTTTAAGATTGACCTGTTTGAAAGTTGCAAATTTTTACTTTCAAAAAGCGGTATTAGACGACGCGGTCGGTTGGGTCCAATTAATCGCATGCAGTGATCGGGGCCGACGGATCGCGCCGTATAATAATGATTTTTAAATATTATTTTGAGTAGTTATTGTACATTTATCTTAAATTATATAATTTAAATACCTAATTATAACTGCAAAAATTTGCCAATAATTTTTTTAATACTAATATTACTTACAGATAATTATTGGCTAAAAGCCAAGATGCCAGGTCACGACCCTATTTCAAATGAAAATTAAAAAAGAGGCACTTGCCGGCCTAGGCCGGCAACGAGGTACTTCCCGGCCACTTTTTAGGCACGTAACTACAATATTTCATTGCATGTTTGAGAAAATTAATATAATTATGAATATATCCTAGATTTACTTATACGGGTCGTTCTTGCGTTTCGTTCAAAAAACATCATTTTTTGAGAATCGTTTTTTTTTTCTTTTTTATGTCTTGTTGTTAGATTAGATTGAAATACCCATTAATATAATAAATCAATAAAAGGCACATATATAACTATAACATTTATGAGTAAAAACGATGGAAAGGAATGAACCCACCGAAGGCAATGAATTTTGCATGGAAAGTAATAAACACGCTTGGAAAGTAATGATAAACAAAGGGTATGATAATGAATTTAAGTGTAAGACGGTGAATTTAATTAATGTATACCTATGTATACAAATATACATATTCAAATAATTCAACAAAAATGATAAACAATATTATCACAATACATATAAAAAGATGTTTCTTGAAACACATAAAGAAAACAATATTAAGCAAAAAATTAAGCTCTCAATAAATTTTGGAGCATATTTAACAGCTAGTGTAAAAACCCCTCAGAATCTGTTCCATTCTGTCATCACGATTGAATAACGCCAAAAGCTTGGAGCAGGAGTGTGGTGATGCTATTTTTCAAAAAGGGTGACACCACTCTACTGAAATATTACAGGCCATCTCACTCCTGAGCCATGTGTACAAGTTGTTCTCGAGAGTCATCACGAACCGTCTCGCACATAGGCTGGATGACTTTCAACCTCCCGAACAAGCTGGTTTCCGGAAAGGTTTCAGCACCGTGGACCACATACATGCGTTGTGGCAGGTTATACAGAAAACGGAAGAATATAACCTGCCTCTGTGTCTAGCATTCGTGGACTACGAAAAAGCCTCGATTCGATCAAAATATGGGCTGTGCTGCAGTCTCTTCAGCGGTGCCAAGTCGACTATCAGTACATCGAAGTATTGAACTGCTTGTACAAAAACGCCACTATGTCGGTCCGCCTGCAAGACCAGAACTCGAAACCGATTCCAGTGCAGCGGGGTGTCAGACAAGGAGATGTTCACCCAAAACTGTTCACCGCTGCACTGGAAGATGTTTTTAAGGTTATGGAGTGGGAAAGACGTGGCATCAATATAAACGGCGAGTACATCACGCAACGCACCTTCAATTTGCCGACGACATAGCCGTTATGGCTGAGACCGTTGAAGACCTCAGTGCAATGCTCGATGACCTCAGTAGAGCCTCCGGACGAGTTGGTATGAAGATGAATTTGGAAAAGACGAAAGTCATGTTCAATGCTCAAGTAGTACCATCTCCTGTTACAGTCGGAGGCTCTACTCTCGAAGTTGTTGACGAGTATGTCTACTGGGACAAACTGTTCAGTTAGGTAGGTCCAACTTTGTGAAAGAGGTAAATCGTCGAATCCGACTTGGCTGGGCAGCGTTCGGGAAGTGGCAAAAAGTCTTCTCATCGAATTTACCGCAGTGTCATAAGTCAAAAGTCTTTGTCCAGTGTGTGTTGCCAGTGATGACTACGGTACGGAGACGTGGGTGCTCACTATGGGCCAGATTAAAAAGCTCAAAGTCACTGAAAGGGCAATGGAGAGAGCAATGCTCGGAGTTTTCTTGCGTGAGCGAATCAAAAACGAAGAGATCCGCAAGAGGACCAAAGTCACCGACATTGCTCTCAGAATTGCCAGACTTAAGTGGCAGTGTGCTGGGCACATCGCCAGAAGATCAGATGGCCGATGGGGCCAGAAATTGCTGGACTGGCGACCACGTACCGGAAGACGTAGTGTGGGCAGACCTCCCACAAGATGGTCCGACGACCTGGTCAAGGTCGCGGGAACCCGCTGGAAGCAAGCAGCGCAGAACCGGTCATATTGGCGATTATTGGGAGAGGCCTATGTCCAGCAATGGACGTTTTGTGGCTGAAATCGTCTTCATTGTTATTTTACAGGAAGCACTGGTTATAGTTGTCTGCCCAAATCCAAAAGCTAATGTTCCAATGTGTTTTTGGTGATCACATGGAAGGTAGCTATTCAAGCAAATGAAACAGCTTAATGATCTTAAAGCCACACTGTATGGTAACTCTGTAGACCATAGCGCTTGGTGAACTTTAATGGTTCTTTTAAAAGCAGGCACGTTAGTTGGATTTTTTTTCTCTGGATGTCATCGTCGGGTATCACATATATGTTAATCCCTTGGACGCTGTCAGGAATTAATTTGACAAAATCTTCAAAACACCCGACGTCTCCAACAAATCGAACAAAGTCGTCTGCAGTTCTCTTAGTCACCGCCCCAATGCCATCAGCAGCGCCCTTTCCGTGGCCAGTTTCTTGGTAATTTCAACTTACAATAATTTTGAGCGAAGGAAACTGTAGGTGCAATTGCGCGATCATGTAGGATTAGCTGTATTACTACTCGTATAGCTGGTGATCTAGAGCAATTAAATACATCTTATATAAATAGAATTGTAAAATGTAGGTACTTAAAATTAATGGTTAAGAAAACACTCATCACTTTCCATTGCTGCTCATTCCTTTCCGTGAGTTTTTTTCACTAAATAGAAAGGAATGAATTGGAAAGTAATGAATATTTGATCTTAGAACGTTAATTACTTGTGTTTATCTAGTGTGATATCTATTGCATTTAATATTCAGGTAATAATTCATAATAAGAGTAGTAATCAGCTAAAACGCTTAAAAATAAAACAAAATTTACCAAATTGGCCCCCGGACAGTAATGAAGCCAACCTCGTGACAAAATTCTCTCCGCGTCACAATATCGTAATTTTTTTCTTATTGAGTGGAGCTAAGTCCGTCAGCATCAGAGTGCGCTGGCATACTAACCGGGGGGAAGACGTGCGAGCAGGACACAGGCCGTCAAAAGGGCCCGTGTTGTTCAAAACATGCATAGTCTTCATCGAGGAATGGAATGAAGATTTTGATGTGACAAAAGTAAAAGTTCGATTCTTGTAAGGTTCTAACTATCTTAAAAATATATGAGCGTAAATATTACTTTATTAATATATCACTTAACGCGACCAAAAGGTTATTAATGCGTTCAAATTAAAAACTAGTTCGTCATAAAATTTCAAAGTTTTGGAAAGGTAGTTAGACTCAGGAAAGTAATGAAGATTCACTATGTATTTTCCTATTTACTTAATAAATACATATATATCTGTATAAGTTTTTTATGGTACCGTATAGTCCATTTAGGCTTCTATACATCCAATAAAAATGGTATCCATTATTGGTAAATTAATAGCACTTTTCACTTTGGAATAGTGATTTTAACGAAACGCAAGAACGACCCATACACTGTTGTGTCAATAGTACTTTCAAATCCCATTCTAATCGCGGTTTGATAATAAGTACTTAGGTACGTTGCATCACCTAGAGTTTAATAAATTTAATAATATAGGTTAGGTGCTTTCGCAACCTTTTGTAACTTATTGAAATGGAAAAAGGGGCACGACTGATACATACCTACCTAGGTATTTCTACAACTGGCATCTACGACATGACTTTTGAAAGTTGTAAATATCTAGGTACCTATCAGTATTTTCTAGATCTAGGTAGTAATACTAGTAATCATATCTAGTCGGCAAAATCTCCCGTCCGATCCGTTCTAACTAATCCGTAGGTAATTTTCGACGTACAGTTACAAAAAAAACATTAGTAGGCAAGTATTCAACTTCTTAAACCAAGGAAACCAACATTAGGTTGGCATTTCGCTCTTCATCAAAAAATATTACCGACTTGGACAACCAGCAAGTCTGGAGCGGGGCCGTTAATGACTTGAACCCTTCTTAGATCAAATGATGCCTGGGTCGCGTTTTATAAAGTTACAATTTACAATTTCGCCGTTTGCCTCTCTTTCTAGCCAATATGTGCGTGCGTTAGAGAGGCAAACAGCGAAATTGTAAATTGTAACTTTATAAAACGCGACCCTGGTCGTTTATACAGATTGCAATCAAAAACACGCAGCCAACCGAGGCGACTTATAAGCACCCTCCTTATACAGAGAACAAAAAGTAGCAAGTAATTGGCTCTTGTCTAATTGAGAAATGATACCATTGCGAAAAGGTAGGGAATATTTAGGCTGTAGGTCCTTAGTCCAACTTTAGACTCACTACAAGTAGTGATACAAAGTTATTTTGATAAGCGAAATGAGTTTCCCATTGCGTTAAGTATGGTACGGTGGATGAGGTATGTTTGCCTGCACTGGAAAACAGAAGGGAAAAAGCACCGACGATGCAACACGACTGTAGTCAGCCCTATGATTTCTGTGGTCCGTTGGTCTTGCATCGGTCTATCTATTCAGCTACCAAAGGCGATGTTTCTCGGATCGCATGTCACTGCAAATCGTCTGAAATGGACGTCAGTAAGGTAGGTTCATATTTTGTGTAAATAGTAACATTGATACTTTGATTTAAACTTTCACGATTATCACTCATATTTCAAAGACAAACGGGTCTTAAGGTAAACGTAAGTTTTGTCTTTAAAATATAATATTGATACTTGTTAATCAAAGATCTTCATCACTTTCCTATTGTATTATTAGTGTAAGTAACACTTAGTAAAGTCAGTAAGGAATGATCATTAGTGCTTCTTAAGTCTAGTGGTAGATCACCCAGGGTGTGAAACTATCGAATTTACAGGCAATATCTCCTACAAATAATAATTATGTATAGTATGTATTTTATTATTTATTTAAACTTTATTGCACAAAACATAGAAAATTGTACAAATGGCGGACGTAGTGCTAAAAGCCATTCTCTACCAGTCAATCGTAGGGAATGTGCTCCCTACCAGTCTACCTTCAATATTAACTAGAAATCGGAACATTTCTACATATTCACGTTACTTCAACGCCACGGCTTGTCCTAGGAAAATGTCGTGGCCGGGGCATTAAAGTTAGTTCTTAGTGCAGTAAAACTCGATTGCAAAAACATTAAACCGCCGGCAGTGGCTCCGTGGGTCGCAACGCAAGACTCGCAAGCCCATACAAGGCACATGGGTGGGCGAGCAGCTTTTGAATCACGCGCCCACCGTCTGCGCCGGAGTGGCCAAATCGACGTAACCGCATTTCAATTTGGAAAGAAGAAAGACGTTTTGAAATGTGACTTTATTGTCTGCAGCCCGCGCAAATAAGTCGATTTATCATGCACCGTTAACTCCCTATTACAGAATGTCTATGGTATATATTTAAATCACGAAAACTTTGGTTGGTAGGTAGGTCTCAAACTCGTACAAAATTCAGAGGAGATGAAACTGGCCGGAATCTTAGAACTAGGCCAATATTGAGAGAAAGATGAAGAATGTTAAGCCCCATCAGTCACCTACCTACCTAGGTACTCATCGAAATTGGAGATCATTTTGCTTTGGTCAATTATCAGACATTAATCTCTGAGACATGAGTCTCAAGATACAGGCTCAGCCTAGTTTGAGACTCCTGGGATATCTTTGTGATTATTGTTAATTCGTTAATAATTATTCAATAAATTATTCTTATTCTTATAATCCTAAAGCTACATACGTGACAGTTCATTATGGTGTACTGAATTTAACGACATTGATTAGTACTCTTAGTACTATCATCATCATCATCATATCAGTCGAAAGACATCCACTGCTGAACATAACCCCCATAATCCCCCAAAGATTGCCAAAAATGACCGGTCCTGTGCCACCCGCATCCAGCGGCCTCCTGCGACCTTCACCAGGTTATCAGTTCACCTTTATATGGGGGGCTTACTCACGCTTAGTAGTATAGTCAGACGAAATTATTAGAATTACACAATGCGGTTACCTGACCCCTACTGCATCTGCATCTTTGATCTGTACGTGTACATTTGTCGTTACCTAGCCGTTTTACACAGGGTGCTCCCGAAGAAACCGAAAGATTTTAATGCTGAATTCCTGAGCATATTTAGAGTATTTAATGTTATATAAAATTTCCTGGTTTCGGCTTGGTTCCAGAGATAATTAACCTTTTTCCGAAAAAAGTTTTTCGACGTAAAGTCGTCATAAAACTTCTTTTTGAGTACAATGCTACCACAATGTGTTCTAATATTACCACACCTTTTGCCTGACAATCAAAAAATAAGAATAGACTTGACGAAAAAACCAGTCCCTAAAAAAAACATTTCAAAAATATTTTTTTTAGTACAGATGGTGTACTTTTTAGGCTCTAGTGCGAGAAGTAGGTCATTTTACGTCAGGTCCAAAACTTCGGAGGGCCATCTGTACTAAAAAACGTCGTACGATACACGTGCAAAAACGAAATTCGAAACTCGTGTCGATTTAAACCACTCCCTATCGGTCGCTGTCATCGGTCGTTTAAAACATCGCCACTCGTTTCGAATTTCATGTTTTTCGCACTTGTCTCATAATGTACTATTAACAAATTGTTGTTATGATAAAAAGTATTGGAAATTTTAAAAAGTATTCAAAAAGTAAAAAAAAAATTTTTTTTCGTGGAATTTCACATTAGGTCTCATAATATTTTTTGTTTATTTTGATGTCTAGAATGCATGGTTAAAATCTTTCGGTTTCCTCGCGAGCACCCTGTATTGAAGACCATTTTTGGTGGTTATGCATTTGGACAGCAATTATAATAAAATTATTAATGATTGAAGCATTACCATTACTACCTTTAGACATGAAATATAAAGGATTAAATTTTACCTACAAAATATGGTTTTCCAGTCCTCAAAATTAATAAAAACACCCGGACATCGTAGACACCGTAATCTCGTAGTCGTTAAAAACTCACACTTACACTTAAATACCTTATAGGTAAGTCATGATTTAAAAATATACCTAAACAATCTACCTATAAAACGAAAATACCTTCCAAAAGATCCGCCTGCGGCATGGTGCCCATGAGCATGACACTGGCAGCGTTACCTCGCCGAGTCGCTAAAGAGATTATTTGTGCGAGGTAAGCGCCTGCCATTGGGTCACCAGAGGCGTCGTGCAGTCGGGACGACATGGCCCTCATGAAAGTCTTCATGTCTGCTGACCAAGGACCTAAAGTTTCTACTGCAAGCGCTGCAAACTCGTAGTTAATTAAAGGCGACAAGTATTTGCGGCGCTTGAGAACCTGGGCCTCGTCAGCAGCAGCTCCGGCTTGTGAGCGTGTACCTTGGATGTGGGACTGCGCGAACGTGTCAACGCACCTCGTACCAACAACTTGGTTCCGTCGGGACGCTTTCCATCGTCTCTGGCCATACCCACAGATTCCAAGGTAGCAGGCACAGAATAATCTTATAAATAAGTAACGATGTTCTTATTACACAGAATTAAAGTGCACTGGAATATAGGTACATGGAACATTTGTATATACACCTTATTTTGCCTTTGACTGTCCGAGTACAATCGAAATATTATGTCACGCTAACGTGCAATCCCAAATCTCTCAATCTCGTATTTGACTTTCAAACTAAATAAAATAATTAATTATGATATTTATGATCCTGAAATAATGTCTGGTCAAGCAGCCTATAGCGCCATCTGTACTCGTAAATTGTAAACCAGGCAGTACATTGAAAACGGCGCCATCTATTTCATGAACTAATAAACTAAAATACTGATTGATATCAGCGCCATCTAAGTTAGACGGTACCTACTACGTTAATCAATACGTAGCTAATTTTTAAATTGATTTTCGCACCACCTATGATGTTAGTGTTAAACTATTGAGGAGAATGGTAGTCTAAATGAAATAATATATATTTAATTTATCACTAGGTGGCGCTAGACGCTTCAAAGTCAAGTCAATAGCTGTGTGCGTCACGCCGCTGCGCAATCAAGCAAGCACGGAAATAACAGCTGTTCCACAATATTCGGTCGGGCAACTCAGGCAGCAGCTGTACGAGCACGCAGCCGATTTCCTTGGAATTGCGATTGTTTGGGCAGAGTTGCAGCGAACAATTTCTTAATCTCATTGTTGAATCGCACTCCGCGTAGTTTGGACCTAGTGCATTTTTCAAACGTTTATTGCTGCTGCATAATTACTACGTTATGTTTTCAGTTTTGGCGTTCGAAGTGTGTTCATAAATAATCCGTAAGCTATGCTGGCGATATGTTTACCAAATTTCGTCGGTCGTTGTGACTCAAGTTGAAATGCCTAGTGAATACGTGGATCGTGAGGAGAGTTACAAAGTGTTATGTCGATAAAGTCTTTTTCTTTTATTAGATAGTGATTTTAGTGTAAAATTAAATTAGCGATAGACAATGTCCAGCACAGTTCCGACGAGTTCTGCCCTTAGGGCTTTGGCCCTAGAGTACAAGAGTCTGCAGGAGGAGCCCGTGGAAGGGTTCAGAGTGAAACTTTGTGGAGAAGACAATTTATTTGAGTGGGAAGTGGCGATATTTGGCCCCCCGGACACATTATATCAAGGTGGCTACTTTAAGGTAAGTTTATGTATTTTCCTTCGTAAACAATATACTACCTGTTTTATTAATCTAATCACCTTATTTCGGAGCATTAATCGAGGTCTACTTCTTTAATAGTAATGAAAGGATAGGTACCAAATCACAACAGTATACATAACCAAAAAATAACACAAAACGCTAATTACAATGATTATGATTATCAACAAAGATAGACTCATTAATTGTATTGATTGCCTAATTAACTGATTACAAGCAATACTACCTAAGTATTGCTTTCACTTTGACATTTGTATGCCTATGCTTGACATTAAAAATAATTATACACCACAAAGTGGGTACCTACATATCTACACTTGGCTTGGCTACATCTTTACACAAATTGATTACTAAATGTTAGTGACAGAATGATATCCTTATTGAAATTCATTTAGTTTTTGTTTTGTGTATATATTATATTTGAAAATAAAAAAGGTCTAATTTATGCTCATGCTATCACTGAATTGTGGGTACACCTGTAAGTTATCATTGTATAGTCTACTACAAAGACATGTATCCACCTTATTACAATGCAATAAGGTCAAAGTCATAATGTAACACTTGGTAACACTGCTAATAAAAAAAATTAAATTATTGACTGCATCCAAAATATCGGACTCACAAGGTTTCCTCTCCTTTACTGCTAGGTCCCCGCATGTTGTATTCCTCAATATCAAAAACCCAGTTTGAGTTTCAAAAATTATACAAAAAGGTAAACTAAAGTTGTCGTCTATAGAAGTTGCGAACATGGTTAACATTTCAGATATCCATAATCGGGTATTAAGTATTGGAAATAAAACACATTTTGGATACAAGGTTTGTTTACATTGACATTAAAGATAAGTAGAATAACATGGATGTAAGTACACTGTACAGTCAACCAAGTTATTCAGTATTCACCTTGCACTTCTACACAGGGTGCAGCATGAATACCTAATTTTCAATTCAAAGAATGTCAAAATTTAAAATTTTTCATCATTCCACTCACTTCCCTTTTAGTATGGGAGCCCCCATATCCAAAAATTTTTGACATGTCTTTTTTTTTATAAAATATAAGTTTAAGGTGAACAACAAAACAGAACATGTGTCCATAAATTGTTCAGGTTCTTTAAAATGAAGAAAATTGGTGAAAAATTATTGAACAAATCTCTCTGAAGAAATTAAAAGTTTTAGTCAGTTCAGTCTCAATGATTTTGAAGGACAATTTTTCCCAATAAATTGGGCAGCTATAAAATGATATATGTCTGCTATTTTTAATTTTGACAACTCTATAACATATAGAGGGTTGTCTGGTGAAACCTGATAAGTCGAACAAACCAGTCTTTCAAATACAAACTATATGACACTTGTGTGAGGCTGGCATTTCAATTAATAGTAATTTTGATTTATCAGGTAAATCAATCAAATCAACCCCTCCTTGTCAGTCAACTTACCCAGCTATCCCTAAGATTCCAATCTGCACCCTTGAGATGTTACTCATATGCCTGTGTGAGAAATTAAGTTCTTTAAGCTTAATTTCATTCAATGTTTAAATGAGATCTCATCATTTTATCAAATCATTCACTCAAATAAAATCAAAGGTTTTGGTAGGTATGTAATTACATATTTTGAATTGAAGAATTGAAATGTTACAACCACATTAATCTTAACAATGATGAATGTGGTTGTAACATTTCAATTCTTCAATTCAAAATATGTAATTACATACCTACCAAAACCTTTGATTTTATTAATGGTGATAACTAGTCTTATATTATAAAAGTTATTACTGAAAATTACTGTGCGCAACTTTTACAAGCTTTTACAATAAATGAATGTTCTAATATAAATTTAATCTTAAACAAATATTAGTTACAAAAACTTATGTTACTAAATAAATCACTAGTTCTACAATTCAAGTATTTACCTGATGTTAATCAAGGACTACTTGATATTTTGGTACATTCTTACTTGTTGAAACACTTACTTCAATTTTTTAATAATTATTATTTTATCAATCTACCTCCCTTTATTGCCTAGTGTTTAAAAATTAAAAAATACCACTGGTAACATTTTTTAAAGTTCATGAGTATTTATTGACATAATGTGATATGATATTAATAATGGATGTCATGGTGTCAGGAGGTCATGAAATGACATTGATTATAATTATACTAGCCAAAATTATTGTTTTGGAAGCCTAGATCTCAATATAAATAGGTATGTAGGTCGGTACTTAAATGCAGTTTTCCACCGGCATAGCTGGTCATGAAATCTGAGAAATTCCTAGAAGAAAATTTTAATATTCATCATTAACATTTAATATTCATCAATTACTGCCAATCAATTTGAAGTATTGACAGTTTACAATGAATACACTACAATTTTGTCAATTGCCTAATTCATAATTCTTCCAATCATCACTATACAGTCTGGCAAAAAAGAGTAGAAATTAAAAAGTGGCAACATTGTAGTGTCATCCTGTTTTCTCACGCATACTGATTTGAAAGGGACGACACTATGATGTTGCTACTTTTTAATTTTTACTCTTTTTTGCCAGACTGTAAACTAGGTATACATAAAGCCCAGTAAATTAGGCATACAACAAATAATGACATTATTTAAAGGACAATAAACTATTGACTGTTTCTCTATTGCATTCCAAATGATCTCTACATAGGTATAGCTTTCTACAAAGGTTTGTGTCTTCATGTGTCAAAGAGCAAACTAGCCTCTCTATAGAGCCAGCCTGTAACAGTACAGTCAAGTGCAAAAATATTTATATCGAAAAAGTCTCTCATTAATATGTTACTATGTTCTTATTACACAAACTTAAAGTGCACTGGGACATATTTGTGAGCATTTTTATGTACAACTTATTTTGCCTTTGCACCATGAGTGCAAGCAACGTTTACGTTAGCGTTTATTGTATAAGCGGTCTGTCACACTCGCACTGATGTGTTGGAGCGAGCGTGATGGACTACTTTAAGCACCGAATAAATGCTAACTGAAATATTACTTTCCAACACGTGAGTGAGTGCTCGTGACGTGATACAGGTAACCAAATATAGGTAAAAAAGTTAACGTGTGTTGTATGTAATTTAACCTATCCATATACCATGATGATGATGATATACCTATTTAAGCATTTGTTTTGTTTGTGTTTCTATTTTAAACATTTATTGCCTATTTGAATAGGTCACCACTACATACAGTTCAATTTTGTAAACTTTTGTCTAATAAATAAATAAAATATTATTACGCAACAGGTGACTTAGGTGGGTCCATATTGGCACTTATACAATTTTTTCTTCGAATATTTTTACTAATACCGTTTTTTACTCATAATCATCATTACTCCGAAAAATTTTTCTCATACTTTTTTTCTTACTAAAAATTATACTTCTACCTACAATGTTCATAACGATTTTTATTTCGAAATTTTATCCTCCTAAAGTCGTCAAGTAGATTAATCTATACTCATAAAGTTATTTGCAATAAATTGTTTATTTATAAACATTTTCCCATTAGGTTCACTCTGTTGTGGTATAATTCTTTTATGAATAACATAAACTATGTAGTCATAATGGGCTTTGTGCAGAAACTGTTGTGACATATTCAACTTTAGCATATTTCTTTGTGGCAGATTTCGAGTTGTTCGAATATTATTCGAGCATAATTTCGATGCTCCTATTTATGATGAGGCATAATCTGGATGTGCATAAAAAGTATCGGCATAGTTTGTTTTAGCATAACAGAGAAGGAATAATTACAACCTCTCAATATAATCGAGGTAGTAGTAATATTCTATACGTTACTTACTGTGTTACTGAGCTGAGTACTTTCTAGGTTGCTAAAAAAAAATAACCTCGAAGACTAAGGCGGGAGCAAAGCTCCCGCCTTAGTCTTCTAACCTAACCTATCCGAGTCGGATCTGCCCCGGAAGGTTTTGTTCGCTCGCTTCGCTCGCTCACTGCAGAAATTTTCACCCTCACAGCAAATTCTGCCTGACGAAAAAGGCGAGTTTCGAACATGTGGCTACATGCCCAAAAAAAAAATGCGAATCTAATTTCTGTCTTATAACACTCGGCGTAATTAATGATATGCCAAGATAGTTTCGGACAAAATAATATTCGAAATATTGTTATTTAAGCCAAGTGATGTTTTTGTCTCATTATGTTGATGCCAAAATAGATTATACCAAGTCTGTTATGTCCTAAGCGTTTCGGACAAAAAAAGTTTAGAGGGAACCCGTTTAGTACAATACCTACTCTGCCCAACCTGATTTGTGCAGGTAGCTAGTTTACAGTAATAGTACGATTTATATTTAATTAAACAAAAATAATTCATACATAAAACCAGTACAGATAAAAATAAATACCTATAACATTAGAATATATAGCATAAAATAAGTATAGTGAAAAATTATATAAATATAAAAGTTAGTACTAAAAATATGTATGAAAAACAATATTATGAACATAAAAAATTCTATGTAATGATGATTATGAACAAAGATTATTCTAAATACCGATCATTATCAAGTTAAATTGTATAAGAAAAATTTTCGGAGTTCCAATAATCTAAGTTGCAATTTTATAAATACTTTGGCGCACCCGACTTAGGTACCTACTTAAGTGTTTTACCTACACAACATTATGGTATCGTGTACCTATTAAATCTTCTGCATATAACTAGATACTACAAGTAGAGGTTAAGCGCTTGCAAGGGCACGCCAGGTCTGGTTTCAGTGCCACTGCAAACGGATCGTGAAATTTTATAACATATTTACGATTCAGTTTTACAAATTTCATAGAATTTTGTTGTTAGCTCAAGTTTTCAATAAATATAATTATTTAACGAAATTTTTGATTTGTATTTTTGAAGCAGTCGTTCCCGTATTCCCTTTCGTACCTTATATATAACATATAACACATCTCTCTTTTGTTTCAGGCACATATGAAATTCCCTTCAGACTATCCATATTCACCACCTTCAATTAGGTTTTTAACGAAAGTATGGCATCCAAACGTATATGAGGTGAGTATTTTTTTTTATATGTTCATTTGGTTCAAATAATGCGACAACTATTTTGTTTTTATTGACCGTGGTTCGCGATTCACTTGTCGACAATATCACTCGTGCTAAGGATGCTGTTGGCTGGTCGTTGATCGTTTTGTCTAAAGACAAACTTAAACATATTGAGCAAAATAACTACAGCGCCCGTATCGTGACTTAGCCAGAGCTATGCAGGATGATCGATGGATACTTATCAAATGGGACACTAATTGTTCACTGAATTAGTAGGAAAGAGCTATTGCTGTAGAAGTACCGGAAAGGAAGGAGGTACCTTTCGTTTTTCCTGCTTCAATTGACACCTTAGAAACAAAAGATTTAATTTAAATATAACTGACTACTACAATAGGTGTGGAGAATCTATTATTTTCTGGAAAATGCGAAGAACAATGGCAATTGTTGGTTCAGGTTTCAATCAGGTATTCTAAATCGTTTGTGCTTAGGCACCTAATTGCCCAACCACATATATTTTTTTGGAAGAAGGTAGCCATATTAGTGTTCTTGCAATAATATAACGCTGCGAGATAAATTCATTTTCATCACACTTGCTGTCTAAGCGCGCCATTGCTTGCTTGCGTAGCGGGAGTAATAGAAATGTCAGTACGTCATTTAATAAAATTATGTCTTAAAACTTATTTTTGTCGGCAAGTGTGATGAAAAACATTGTATGCATCACGGTCGGTAAGCGGAATACTTAGGTACTCGAGTCATAAAAGCCCTCCGCCTGACGGCGTCGGGCTTCTAACACTCTCGTTAGTAATTCCGTATTTACCTCCCTTGATGCACAATGTACTATTTTTTATTTGTTTCTTATTAATATTATTCATTGCGTTTAGTATCTAAACACTCACTGTAGGACCATTCTGTAGCTCTAGTGAAGAATAACAAACTCACCGGCCATTTTGCGATTTTTGTGACACTGTCAACACTGTATATTATATACCTACCTATGCACTTCTATTTCAACTTATACCCTTTTTCAAAACCTCCGGGAGTTGTATACCATTAGTCAATAGAATAAAAAACATGTAAACACATATGGCTGATCTTCTATAAGTTCCATTGGATTTGACGTCTTTGACACATATCGTTGAAATACGTTCCCAGATATATTTTTACGTTAATACTAATAAATATCAATAATTTTAACTAAAACAGAAACAGACAAAAGGTGGACACGTTGAATGAATGAATTGAAGATCTATATTTCGCAATCAAATCGAAAAACCACTTCTGATTTTCCATAGAGAGCTT